>JANSJX010000886.1:0-15084 GCA_026168455.1 Theocolax elegans | reverse complement strand
AATAGTAATTAAAGTTATCAATCTGAACTTGCAAATAAATACAGAATTTTATATGACATGTATTAAAGAAGAAGATAATAAACAATTTAATTAATATGTTATATCGGAGTCCTGGTCCCCTTGTTGATTTAATCTTGGATGAGTAATTAACACTTGCGTAGAATAAATGAATATTAGTAAATAAATTTTATACCAATTTCAGTCAATTTTACTAAACTAATTTTTGTGCTATCACAATCTAAAATTAATCTTATGAACTGTACCTTAAATCCACAATGATACAGGTATTATGCTGTCCTCTAATATTACCTAAAAAATGTGATAAAACCAGAATTTAAAATTTAAATTCACTTTCAATTCAAAATGACCTACTCGTATTGAGGATACTGTGGACTATAACATACACTATTGTAATGACCTTCCAAACTAAATCTTCACTATAAATAGCTGTAACTTCAGCCAACAAGAGACACCTTGAGTTGCGTTTTTTCTTCCATGGAGTACAATCCTAGCTCTTGCGTAGAGGCTTCTCCTTGTCTTCTTCATTCCATGCATCGATGACATTTAATCTTTTGATGTACTCGTCTTCTCTTGAGCAAGGCCTACTTCTACGGAAGCCCCACGGAAGGTCTACGGAATCTCACGGAAGGCCTACGGGTTCTTACGGAAAGCTAGCGGATTCTTACGGAAGACCCACGGAATCTTACGGAAGCCTCATCGGAAGGTATCCGGACATCTACGGAAGTCCACGGAAGGTCTACGGATTCTTACGGAAGACTCACGGAGTCTTACTGAAGGCATACGGTCATCTACGGAAGCTCCACGGATATCTACGGAAGTCTACGGAAGGGCTACGGAATCTCATTGAATCTTACGGAAGCCTCACCGGAAGGCATACGGAGATCTGCGAAGACCCACGGAAGGTCTACGGAATCTCTCGGAAGGCCTGCGGGGTCTTACGGAAAGCTTACGGATTCTTACGGAAGGCATACGGTCATCTACGGAAGCTCCACGGATATCTACGGAAGTCTACGGAAGGGCTACGGAATCTCACGGATGCCTACGGAATCTCACGGAAAGCTACGGTTTATTGCGAAAGGCCCACGGAATCTTAAGGAAGCCCCACGCAGGTCTATGGAATCTCACGGAACGCCTATGATTCTTACGGAAGGCCCGCGGATTCTTACGGAAGCCTCCCGGAAGGCATACGGTCATCTACGGAAGTCCACGGAAGTACTACGGATTCTTACGGAAAGCTTACGTTTCTTACGGGAGGCTCACGGAGTCTCACGGAAGGCATACGGACATCTACGGAAGACCCACGTGAAGGAGCACGGATATCACGGAAGGCCTAGGGTCTTACGGAAGCTTACGGATTCTTAGGGAGGCCCACGGAGTCTAACGGAAGGCATACGGAGATCTGGGAAGACCCGCGGAAGGTCTACGGAATCTCACGGAAGGCCTGCGGGGTCTTACGGAAGCTTACGGATTCTTACGGAAGGCATACGGTCATCTACGGAAGCTCCACGGATATCTACGGAAGCTACGGAAGGGCTACGGAATCTCACGGGATGCCTACGGAATCTCACACCTAAGTCTACGGAATCTTACGGAAAGCTTACTGTTTATTACGAAAGGCCCACGGAATCTTAATGAACCCACGGACATCTACGGAAGCCCCACGGAAGGTATACGGAATCTCACGGAACGCCTACGGATTCTTACGGAAGGCTCGCGGATTCTTACGGAAGCCTCACCGGAAGGCATACGGACATCTACGGAAGACCCACGTGAAGGAGCACGGAATATCACGGAAGGACTACGGGTTCTTACGGAAAGCTTACGGTTCTACGGGAGGCCCACGGAGTCTAACGGAAGAAGGCATACGGAGATCTGCGGAAGACCCGCGGAAGGTCTACGGAATCTCACGGAAGGCCTGCGGGTCTTACGGAAAGCTTACGGATTCTTACGGAAGGCATACGGACCTTCTACGGAAGCTCCACGGATATCTACGGAACTCTACGGAAGGGCTACGGAATCTCACGGATGCCTACGGAATCTTACGGAAAGCTTAGTTTATTACGAAAGGCCACGGAATCTTAAAAGCCCCAAGGACATCTACGGAAGCCCCACGGAAGGTCTACGGAATCTCACGGAACGCCTACGGATTCTTAGGAAGGCCCGTGGATTCTTACGGAAGCCTCACCGGAAGGCATACGGACATCTACGGAAGTCCACGAGAGTACTACGGATTCTTACGGAAAGCTTACGGTTTTCCGGGAGGCTCACGGAGTCTCACGGAAGGCATACGGGGTCTACGGAAAGCTACGGATTTTGACGGAAAACTTACGGTTTCTTACGAGAGGCTCACGGAGTCTCACGGAAGGCATACGGACATCTACGGAAGACCACGTGAAGGAGCACGGATATCACGGAAGGCCTACGGTTCTTACGGAAGCTTACGGATTCTTACGGAGGCCACGGAGTCTAACGAAAGGCATACGGAGATCTGCGGAGACCCACGGAAGGTCTACGGAATCTCACGGAAGGCCTGCGGGGTCTTACGGAAAGCTTACGGATTCTTACGAAAAGCTTACGGTTTCTTACGGGAGGCTCACGGAATCTCACGGAAGGCTACGGACATCTAGGAAGCTCCACGGAAGTACTACGGATTCTTACGGAAAGCTTACGGTTTCTTACGGGAGGCTCACAGAGTCTCACGGTAGGCATACGGGGTCTTACGAAAAGCTTACGGATCTTACGGAAAGCTTACGGTTTCTCACGGGAAGCTCACGGAGTCTCACGGAAGGCATACGGACATCTACGGAAGCTCCACGGCTATCTACGGAACTCTACGGAAGGGCTACGGAATCTCACGGATGCCTACGAATCTCACGGAAAGCTTACGGTTTCTTGCGAAAGGCCCACGGAATCTTAAGGAAGCCCCACGCAAGGTCTATGGAATCTCACGGAACGCCTATGGATTCTTACGGAAGGCCCGCGGATTCTTACGGAAGCCTCAACCGGAAGGCATACGGTCATCTACGGAAGTCCACGGAAGTACTACGGATTCTTACGGAAAGCTTACGGTTTCTTACGGGAGGCTCACGGAGTCTCACGGAAGGCATACGGACATCTACGGAAGACCCACGTGAAGGAGCACGGAATATCACGGAAGGCCTACGGGTTCTTACGGAAAGCTTACGGATTCTTACGGGAGGCCCACGGAGTCTAACGGAAGGCATACGGAGATCTGCGGAAGACCCGCGGAAGGTCTACGGAATCTCACGGAAGGCCTGCGGGGTCTTACGGAAAGCTTACGGATTCTTACGGAAGGCATACGGTCATCTACGGAAGCTCCACGGATATCTACGGAAGTCTACGGAAGGGCTACGGAATCTCACGGGATGCCTACGGAATCTACATAAGTCTACGGAATCTTACGGAAAGCTTACTGTTTATTACGAAAGGCCCACGGAATCTTAATGAAGCCCCACGGACATTACGGAAGCCCCACGGAAGGTCTACGGAATCTCACGGAACGCCTACGGATTCTTACGGAAGGCTCGCGGATTCTTACGGAAGCCTCACCGGAAGGCATACGGACATCTACGGAAGACCCACGTGAAGGAGCACGGAATATCACGGAAGGCCTACGGGTTCTTACGGAAAGCTTACGGATTCTTACGGGAGGCCCACGGAGTCTAACGGAAGGCATACGGACATCTACGGAAGCCCCACGGAAGGTCTACGGAATCTCACGGAACGCCTACGGATTCTTCCGGAAGGCCGAGGAGTCTTACGGAAGGCCTACGGACATCTACGGAAGACCACGTGAAGGAGCACGGAATATCACGGAAGGCCTACGGGTTCTTACGGAAAGCTTACGGATTCTTACGGGAGGCCCACGGAGTCTAACGGAAGGCATACGGAGATCTGCGGAAGACCCGCGGAAGGTCTACGGAATCTCACGGAAGGCCTGCGGGTCTTACGGAAAGCTTACGGATTCTTACGGAAGGCATACGGTCATCTACGGAAGCTCCACGGATATCTACGGAAGTCTACGGAAGGGCTACGGAATCTCACGGGATGCCTACGGAATCTCACACTAAGTCTACGGAATCTTACGGAAAGCTTACTGTTTATTACGAAAGGCCACGGAATCTTATGAAGCCCCACGGACATCTACGGAAGCCCCACGGAAGGTCTACGGAATCTCACGGAACGCCTACGGATTCTTACGGAAGGCTCGCGGATTCTTACGGAAGCCTCACCGGAAGGCATACGGACATCTACGGAAGACCCACGTGAAGGAGCACGGAATATCACGGAAGGCCTAGGGTTCTTACGGAAAGCTTACGGATTCTTACGGGAGGCCCACGGAGTCTAACGGAAGGCATACGGAGATCTGCGGAAGACCCGCGGAAGGTCTACGGAATCTCACGGAAGGCCTGCGGGGTCTTACGGAAAGCTTACGGATTCTTACGGAAGGCTACGGTCATCTACGGAAGCTCCACGGATATCTACGGAAGGGCTAACGGAATCTCACGGGAGGCCTACGGAATCTCACACTAAGTCTACGGAATCTTACGGAAAGCTTACTGTTTATTACGAAAGGCCCACGGAATCTTAATGAGCCCCACGGACATCTACGGAAGTCCACGGAAGGTCTACGGAATCTCACGGAACGCCTACGGATTCTTACGGAAGGCGCGGATTCTTACGGAAGCCTCACCGGAAGGCATACGGACATCTACGGAAGACCCCGTGAAGGAGCACGGAATATCACGGAAGGCCCACGGGTTCTTACGGAAAGCTTACGGATTCTTACGGGAGGCCCACGGAGTCTAACGGAAGGCATACGGAGATCTGCGGAGACCCACGGAAGGTCTACGAATCTCACGGAAGGCCCTGCGGGTCTTACGGAAAGCTTACGGATTCTTACGGAAGGCATACGGACATCTACGGAAGCTCCACGGATATCTACGGGAAGGGCTACGGAATCTCACGTGATGCCTACGGAATCTCACACTAAGTCTACGGAATCTTACGGAAAGCTTCTGTTTATTACGAAGGCCCACGGAATCTTAAGGAAGCCCCGCGGACATCTCGGAAGCCCCACGGAAGGTTCGGAATCTCACGGAACGCCTACGGATTCTTACGGAAGGCCCGTGGATTCTTACGGAAGCCTCACCGGAAGGCATACGGACATCTACGGAAGTCCACGGAAGTACTACGGATTCTTACGGAAAGCTTACGGTTCTTACGGGAGGCTCACGGAGTCTCACGGAAGGCATACGGGGTCTTACGGAAAGCTTACGGATTCTGACGGAAAGCTTACGGTTTCTTACGAGAGGCTACGGAGTCTCACGGAAGGCATACGGACATCTACGGTAGACCCACGTGAAGGAGCACGGAATATCACGGAAGGCCTACGGGTTCTTACGGAAAGCTTACGGATTCTTACGGGAGGCCCACGGAGTCAACGAAAGGCATACGGAGATCTGCGGAAGACCCACGGAAGGTCTACGGAATCTCACGGAACGCCTACGGATTCTTACGGAAGGCTCGCGGATTCTTACGGAAGCCTCACCGGAAGGCATACGGACATCTACGGAAAACCCACGTGAAGGAGCACGGAATATCACGGAAGGCCTACGGGTTCTTACGGAAAGCTTACGGATTCTTACGGGAGGCCCACGGAGTCTAACGGAAGGCATACGGAGATCTGCGGAAGACCCACGGAAGGTCTACAGAATCTCACGGAAGGCCTGCGGGGTCTTACGGAAAGCTTACGGATTCTTACGGAATGCATACGGTCATCTACGGAAGCTCCACGGATATCTACGGAAGGGCTACGGAATCTCACGTGATGCCTACGGAATCTCACACTAAATCTACGGAATCTTACGGAAAGCTTCCTGTTTATTACGAAAGGCCCACGGAATCTTAAGGAAGCCCCACGGACATCTACGGAAGCCCCACGGAAGGTCTACGGAATCTCACGGAACGCCTACGGATTCTTCCGGAAGGCCGACGGAGTCTTACGGAAGGCCTACGGACATCTACGGAAGGTCTACCGATTCTACGGAAGCTTACGGATTCTTACTGGAAGGGTATTTACTACGGAAAATAACGGATGTCTTACGGATTCTTACGGGAGGCCCACGGAGTCTAACGGAAGGCATACGGAGATCTGCGGAAGACCCGCGGAAGGTCTACGGAATCTCACGGAAGGCCTGCGGGGTCTACGGAAAGCTTACGGATTCTTACGGAAGGCATACGGTCATCTACGGAAGCTCCACGGATATCTACGTAAGTCTACGGAAGGGCTACGGAATCTCACGGGATGCCTACGGAATCTCACACTAAGTCTACGGAATCTTACGGAAAGCTTACTGTTTATTACGAAGGCCCACGGAATCTTAATGAAGCCCCACGGACATCTACGGAAGCCCCACGGAAGGTCTACGGAATCTCACGGAACGCCTACGGATTCTTACGGAAGGCTCGCGGATTCTTACGGAAGCCTCACCGGAAGGCATACGGACATCTACGGAAGACCCACGTGAAGGAGCACGGAATATCACGGAAGGCCTACGGGTTCTTACGGAAAGCTTACGGATTCTTACGGGAGGCCCACGGAGTCTAACGGAATGCATACGGAGATCTGCGGAAGACCCGCGAAGGTCTACGGAATCTCACGGAAGGCCTGCGGGGTCTTACGGAAAGCTTACGGATTCTTACGGAAGGCATACGGTCATCTACGGAAGCTCCACGGATATCTACGGAAGGGCTACGGAATCTCACGGGATGCCTACGGAATCTTACACTAAGTCTACGGAATCTTACGGAAAGCTTACTGTTTATTACGAAAGGCCCACGGAATCTTAATGAAGCCCCAGGGACATCTACGGAAGCCCCACGGAAGGTCTACGGAATCTCACGGAACGCCTACGGATTCTTACGGAAGGCTCGCGGATTCTTACGGAAGCCCTCACCGGAAGGCATACGGACATCTACGGAAGACCCACGTGAAGGAGCACGGAATATCACGGAAGGACTACGGGTTCTTACGGAAAGCTTACGGATTCTTTACGGGAGGCCCACGGAGTCTAACGGAAGGCATACGGACATCTACGGAAGCCCCACGGAAGGTCTACGGAATCTCACGGAAGGCCTGCGGGGTCTTACGGAAAGCTTACGGATTCTTACGGAAGGCATTACGGTCATCTACGGAAGCCTCCACGGATATTCTACGGAAGGGGCTACGGGAATCTCACGGGATGCCTACGGAATCTTACACTAAGTCTACGGAATCTTACGGAAAGCTTACTGTTTATTACGAAAGGCCCACGGAATCTTAATGAAGCACCAGGGACATCTACGGAAGCCCACGGAAGGTCTACGGAATCTCACGGAACGCTACGGATCTTATCGGAAGGCTCGCGGATTCTTACGGAAGCCTCACGGAAGGCATAAGGACATCTACGGAAGACCCACGTGAAGGAGCACGGAATATCACGGAAGGCCTACGGGTTCTTACGGAAAGCTTACGGATTCTTACGGGAGGCCCACGGAGTCTAACGGAAGGCATACGGAGATCTGCGGAAGACCCACGGAAGGTCTACAGAATCTCACGGAAGGCCTGCGGGGTCTTACGGAAAGCCTTACGGATTCTTACGGAATGCATTACGGTCATCTACGGAAGCTCCACGGATATCTACGGAAGGGCTACGGAATCTCACGTGATGCCTACGGAATCTCACACTAAATCTACGGCATCTACGGAAAGCTTCCTGTTTATTACGAAAGGCCCACGGAATCTTAAGGAAGCCCCACGGACATCTACGGAAGCCCCACGGAAGGTCTACGGAATCTCACGGAAACGCCTACGGATTCTTCCGGAAGGCCGACGGAGTCTTACGGAAGGCCTACGGACATCTACGGAAGGTTCTACCGATTCTTACGGAAAGCTTACGGATTCTTACTGGAAGGGTACTTTACTACGGAAAATAACGGATGTCTTACGGATTCTTACGGGAGGCCCACGGAGTCTAACGGAAGGCATACGGAGATCTGCGGAAGACCCGCGGAAGGTCTACGGAATCTCACGGAAGGCCTGCGGGGTCTTACGGAAAGCTTACGGATTCTTACGGAAGGCATACGGTCATCTACGGAAGCTCCACGGATATCTACGTAAGTCTACGGAAGGGCTACGGAATCTCACGGGATGCCTACGGAATCTCACACTAAGTCTACGGAATCTTACGGAAAGCTTACTGTTTATACGAAAGGCCCACGGAATCTTAATGAAGCCCCACGGACATCTACGGAAGGCCCCACGGAAGGTTACGGAATCTCACGGAAACGCCTACGGATTCTTACGGAAGGCTCGCGGATTCTTACGGAAGCCTCACCGGAAGGGCATACGGACATCTACGGAAGGACCCACGTGAAGGAGCACGGAATATCACGGAAGGCCTACGGGTTCTTACGGAAAGCTTACGGATTCTTACGGGAGGCCACGGAGGTCTAACGGAATGCATACGGAGATCTGCGGAAGACCCGCGGAAGGTCTACGGAATCTCACGGAAGGCCTGCGGGGTCTACGAGAAAGCTTACGGATTCTTACGGAAGGCATACGGCTCATCTACGGAAGCTCCACGGATATCTACGGAAGGGCTACGGAATCTCACGGGATGCCTACGGAATCTTACACTAAGTCTACGGAATCTTACGGAAAGCTTACTGTTTATTACGAAAGGCCCACGGAATCTTAATGAAGCCCCAGGGACATCTACGGAAGCCCCACGGAAGGTCTACGGAATCTCACGGAACGCCTACGGATTCTTACGGAAGGCTCGCGGGATTCTTACGTGAAGCCTCACGGAAGGCATAAGGACATCTACGGAAGACCCACGTGAAGGAGCACGGAATATCACGGAAGGCCTACGGGTTCTTACGGAAAGCTTACGGATTCTTACGGGAGGCCCACGGAGTCTAACGGAAGGCATACGGAGATCTGCGGAAGACCCACGGAAGGTCTACAGAATCTCACGGAAGGCTGCGGGGTCTTACGGAAGCTTACGGATTCTTACGGAATGCATACGGTCATCTACGGAAGCTCCACGGATATCTACGGAAGGGCTACGGAATCTCACGTGATGCCTACGGAATCTCACACTAAATCTACGGAATCTTACGGAAAGCTTCCTGTTTATTACGAAAGGCCCACGGAATTCTTAAGGAAGCCCCACGGGACATATACGGAAAGCCCCACGGAAGGTCTACGGAATCTCACGGAACGCCTACGGATTCTTCCGGAAGGCCGACGGAGTCTTACGGAAGGCCTACGGACATCTACGGAAGGTCTACCGATTCTTACGGAAAGCTTACGGATTCTTACTGGAAGGGTATTTACTACGGAAAATAACGGATGTCTTACGGATTCTTACGAAAAGATGATCTTCTACGGAAGATAACGGAAGTCTTACGGAATCCTACGAAAAAAGTGTTCATTTTACTTTTTTCGAGTTTTTTACACGGAATGTTACACGGGGACCTGTCCGGTTAGACACTTTCAAGAATACCGGTTAATATGAATTTTAAAATTAATAGATAATCTGCCGAAACCACAAGATGAATGAGTAAAAAAAGGTATATCTTATCAACAATTCAACATTACAACATATAGAGGTGTAAAATCTTTCTATGGCAGACTCTTAAAAGCTACATACCTCATGATGAATCCACCTCATTGGTAAAATATTGTATATTTTATAAACCTCAAGGTGAAACCAGCATTGTGCGTGGTCCACCTCCTTGACACACTATAAATATATACATAATATACTATACATTAGTAATGAACTCTTCTATTTCAAATTTCTTTCTTTTTTTCTCTGTTAGTATAAGAGTCGAAACCCTATATTTAGCCACCCAATACACTACAAGCTGCTACTGAGATGGGAAGGTGCGCATCTGAGTATTTGCTTCGTAACACATACACACAACAACAAAAAGTAAAAAAAAATACGTACATACTAAGAGGTACCCTAAGGAGAGCAAGGCACGACGCTTTAGGTTCTCCGGCAAATGTTTTTCAAAAATAGGATAGTGAAACGTGTGTCACAATATCTGTAATTACAATCATAATTGACAAACGCAAAGGTTCGTTGAACAAAAAATTATTAAACATTGTTTTTAAATAATGCAATAACAATTTTCTTTTCCGCTCAAACTTAAACAGCACCGTCTAATGCTATGACATGAGGCTTTGCACATGTCAATTGAACCCAAAGGTATACCTGAAAGCTAAATCCAATATCTACCAGCACTGTATCTAATCCTACCCGCCATCACAATTCTAATATCCCTTCCCAAGCCAGACTAACACACACTTGCACTAGCAAGAGACGTAAGTTGAAATGACTAGCCAGAATGACGGGACCATCTAGGCATCTGTTGAGGGAGGTGAAGAGAAAGCAGTAAACATAGCGGCTCCTAATAGCCTGGCAAGCAGCGAGAGGCTAATCTGGAAGTTGTCAGCAGTCTATAGTCCAGGACGAAGAGAGCTATCCCGGACCCAAAATACCCAGAGTCAGCGTCCTAGCATTAAGTCTACTGTGGAAATGAAACCACCTATTTTAGTATATGCTAATGGTACGGGAGGACAAGAATAGAAGGAGCACATACAGCTGTATGTTAGGAGAATCAAAGCTAAACTGAGGTTATGTTATTGTAGATAAACTTGATGTACAGCACATACATCAATAATATATTCTTGTAATTCGCATATAACGTAATTCCGATACGTAAATAATTACCTAGAGCTGTATATGAAGTAGCTGTCAGTTACCTTGGTGTACGACGTCGTTAAGAGAAGCAGAATCGAGGCGGCTCAGAAATGATCCATATTAAAACTAATAAAAACTGTGTAAATAAAAAAGTGTATATATATTCTTTGAATACATCTTACTTCCCTCTTCTAAGAAATTGAACAATAATCCTTTTAACTTTGTTAATTAACACTGGAGGGTGAAAACACAAGTATTATTATCAATATAATTATATGATAGTTATAACAGGATAAATACGTTAAGTTAAACAAAATGACTCACGAAAGTAATGATCTTGATATAATTTTGGGAAAATACTTATCGGTTTTATAATCGGCAATAGGAGCTTATGTAATACGACGTAGCATTAATAATACCAATGACGGCGAAATGACTGTATACGCGAGCAAAATAGGTATAAATATGGACGGTGATTGCAAAATTATTAGAGATAAGTCACGCAGGTACGAAATTAGATATAATTTCGGACAATCGTCTGTAGACTGGAATGTAACAGTTGACGAAGCTGAAATAACATAGAAAACAGACTAGTCCCTAACTCCACCAGAAATAAAAATATCCCGAATATCCCTGCAGATACAGTCACGCTAAGAAGTAAGAGCTAGACAGATGTTTTACATTTAACTGATAACTAGACAATACCAAGAGGGACGATACCAAGATCCAAAGATCCATGTATAATGAAAATTTATGATCATTGCCAGAGACGGAAAATGAAAAAAAACACAATTAGCTGTTAGAGAAAATAGCAATCTACAGCATATAAATTGAGCCATCATCACCCGACATGTAATAATTCGACAATAGGATTAACGCATGCGATACACAGCATAATAACGATATAGTTAAGCATAAACCCTACTTCTTATTATCCCATCCACACTAAGCTCAATTATCTCCCACAAACTCTAACCTTATAGATAACTCATTCACCCAATTTACAGGACCTGTCATTACATACAGTTCAAATACCTACACAATACTCGTCCCCATATCCTCCCATTAGTCCAACCCTCAGCATTTAATAGACACGATCTACATCATTTTTTTTAACATAGAGTTAAAACTGACAGACTTACTGGACGATGAGTCGGTACACTCATTATTGGTAGGAGAATGAGCAAGCTATTACAGCATAAACTTCAAAAAGCCAGTAGCTAGCAGTCAAAGTAGCGGGACGGTACAGTTGTACCAATCCAAGGAATAATAGATATAGCCATGGAAATAGAAGGCGAAACTATTATAATACCCTTTTAAGTAGCATATTGCTTACACTGTGATTGCATACTACGTATCGATTGTAAACGCAAAGCTAATATGAATATAAGCTACGAGAACGATATATGGTGGACCGATAAAGTAATCATTCATCATTTTTATCCTCATAGCAGCAACCCTAGGTACTTACCTGCCTAGCAAGCATTACAGGATTAAAGCGAGTTACCTTAGATCAAGAAAAAGATTACAACAGTTATTAAACGAAACGATTCCACCAACACAACAACCTCTAGAAGTAACTAACTTAGATTATCACAATATGATGTCCATTGAACCGCCGATATTTGCCCAAGATGCTGCAGGCGGGATATGAAGAAATCGACAGAATGCTGAAAAAAGGTATTATCGAACCTTCTGAAAGTCTGTGAAGCAGCTATCCAATAATAGTCCCCAAAGCGAATGGGAAACACAGTTTCTGTATAGATTTTCAGCAGGTTAACGCAATTACGAAGAAAATAGCATATCCCATACGCAACATGAATGACATTCTCGATCAGCTGGAAGAAAGCCGTTACATTAGTAAGCTTGATCTTTCCCAAGCTTACTACCAAGTTTCTCTAGCACCAGAAACCTACGAAATTACAACCTTTTCACTCCCCGGTAAGGATTATTCCTATTTACTCGTATCCCCTATGGCCTATCGAATGCACCTGTAATCTTCCAAACAATAATCGGCAAGTTAAAAAACAGAATGAGAGCCAAACGTGTTCACATAGTTGGACGACATTGGCATTAATGCGAAATGGGGTAGAATTACGTATATAATGTTACCGAATTCTAACGCGACTCGTTCCTCTGGTGTTAATCCATTCATAATCGAATCACATAATTTACGTAACCGACTTTTAACTCATTACTAATAACTCGTTGCTTTGGTGTTAATACGATTAGAAATCGAGTTACGTAAATTGTACGTTACCGAATTCTAACGAGTATCGTTTCTTTGGCTGGAACATTTACATTTACATGGCTAGAACCTTTTCCGGGACTGGTTGTCAAGCGTTGTTTAGTGCAGGAAGATAGTGCACCACGTATTACATAGCTGGAAACTTTTACGTGAATATAGTGACCATGTATCTACGTACCTTTATTATCTATTTTTAGTATCTGTATTTACGTAGATTTAATGCAAATAGACAATGTATAAACTTATGTATACGTACGTTTTGGACGCTGAAAATTTCATAATTCCACTTAAATGGAGAATCATTTTATTATAATATAAATAAATATGGATAATATAATATTATCTTGGTTGTTCCACCAGTCCATAGCACATGGGCATTGGTCTGAGTGCTCGGCCGCATGTCTTTGAGCAAGGGCCCCCACAGGTCACTTTCTATAGACACAATGCACTTATAGTAATGGAATTGAATGCTATTAAAACGTTTAACTAAAATATGATTTCAAGATATGATGTAAATATACGTGTTGATTCCACTTTAATTTCAATACACTATATTGCAGAAATTGTCGCACAAATCTTCGCCCTATACGTGCATAAACTCAAACGAAAGATTCCAAATAACATTGCCGTGCATCGTATCTAGGTAGATAGAAATATTGATTTGCAGAGATTCAAACAGAGTGTGAGCCGTGCGCTATGCATGCATTCAAACAAAACCATTGACATACGTTGTACGAAGATTTGAACGAAACATTGGTATACGCCATACTTACAAGCGAAGTACTTGACCTCTGAGGAACGGATCTTATCATAACTTTGGTATGTTTGATGTAATATAAAAATATGAAGAAAGCCAAGTTCTACGAAAGTTATTCGACATCTAACAATAATTTCAATGAAAATTACTTCTACTTTGATCGCTTACAAGTCAAAAATGATATTGATGAAAATTCAAACCAAAAACTAAAAGATAGTTGAGTTCAAGTAGTTATGGTTTGTAAAAAAAGAAGCTGAAATTGCTAAGTATATAGCAAAGTTATGCAGAAAATAAGAAATTTAAGAATTTAGGCCAAAAGAAAACATAATTTTTTCATATTAAATTTTGGTTAAATTTCTTTATTTCTTATTTTTTTATAAATTTGTTCAAATTTAGCAATTTCAGCTTCTTTTTTTTTTACAACCATATCTATTTAAACTCAACTAACTTATAGTTTTTGGTTTGAGTTCCCATCAATATTCATTTTCGAGTTATAAGCGATCAAAGTGGAAGTAATTTCATTGAAATTATTGTTAGATGTCGAATAACTTTCGTAAAAGTGGCCATTGGCAAGTAATAACTTGGCTCTTCAATTTTTTATACTACAAAAACATACCAAGTTAGGATAAGATCGGTTTTCCGAAGGTCAAGTATTTCCCTTGTTAGAGTCATACAAAGTATGTGGACGTGCGCCGTGTACAGACTTGAATGAATCATTACCGTGCGATGTGCATATAGTCAAACGAAATATTGCCGAGCACCGTGCACAAATTTAAACGAACCATTGCCGTACACAGACTGGCACTAACCGTAATCCGTGCGCTGTGCAGAGACTTGGGCGGAAGATGACCATGCACCGTGCATGCCGTACAAAAAGGGATTACGCCGTAAGTTAGTGCTTTATATGGTATACGGAATAACACTCAACGTGTCATTTTTTATGGTGTTATGTAGACAATGCCTTATATTATTGGCGTATTTAAAAATTACATCTGGTTTTATATTTGGTTACTTGAGTATTATAAACAAAGATCTAATGGACTAAATTAAGAAATAAATCCGCACTTACAATTGGTAGGGTGGTTTTCTATAAATTGAAACATTTAAGGGATATAAATCTGGTTATCGACTTAACCCAAGCGAAAGAACAGCTATTTTTATGAATATACATTGTATTAAGATAAAAGTTTATTTGAAAACATTATTACCTGTGACTAAGTTCACGCTTATCGGTACGCAAACCTTGGTTACCTTCATTAAAACTGTCTAAATCTTGTTCA
>JANSJX010000885.1:0-15091 GCA_026168455.1 Theocolax elegans | reverse complement strand
TAACTGACGTCGAACAGTTTTTGCTGAAAGCCAACCCTTGCGGCTTTACTCGTTGAACCATTTGTCTTCGAACACGTCCTCTCGTTTTGACTTTTTTTTTCCTACGGAAGGAACTAGTAGTGTCCAAGTTGCCACCGACTAACAGATGTGCGTAATTAGAATTAATTTATAAATCTCTTATCTCCGTCTTCTCTTTAAACTGCAATCCATGGGGTCTAAATCATCCAGATACGCAAACTCATTTGTGGATACTCAATTCTTTTCTTTGGTTACATGCGCATAAGTAGATTGTTAATAATTATATTATCTATAAATCAACTATTGCACAGAATAATTTTATTGTTTTATGAAGGATTTATTACAAATATTTGTTTCTTTGAAGTATAAAAAATCAGTAATTTCTAAGTACTCAGAGCTTAAACAAAATAAAAATTAGGATCGATACTTGGACAATAATGCATAACTACTTTTTATCTTAAATATCTTATCAGTATGTATTTAGATTATTTATAGATATAACTTTCTAATTATACCAAAATAATTTAAGTCCTGAATTCGTAAAGATTAAATGTAAAACATTTTCCAGGGTATATTGAGTCACTATCCAAACAAAGTTTTGGTTCTGAAAATACTGATTATAGATACAGATGCTTAAAATTTGTCCAAATACCGCATCGTATACCCAATTTCTGATCACTTATTTCTAAGAATTTACTTTATAAAGGTTGTACAAATGTTTTTATACCAAAAATTACTTAGTATTATTTATATATGTTATTATAACTTTAACAGTCTAAGATAAGGAAGACAAGTAGATAGCAAAAGAGACGTGACAAGGACGACCGCCGGTATGCCAGAGGCGAGGTACGGCGGCAATGATCGATGTGTTAGACATCGATCTAGCTCGGTTTTTTTTTTTTTTTTTTTTTTTTTACCCGTGTAACGATCGCTAACTTTCCAGCCGAGTCCCCTCTCCCCATCAATCTAGGATCGACGAAGGTGAGGTCGACTATGGACGACTTGCCGGCTTTGGTGAAAGTCGGGGTTGTCCCTGTGTTAGCGATCTCCAGCCCCAGTAGAGCGAACGCCTCGAGAGTGCGCACCACGCGCGTTGGTCTTGGCGCTACCCCAGTCCGTCGCCCAAGCATTGAAGTCCCCACCGATTGCGACCGGCAGCCGTGAGGACCGAGCACTGGTGACGACTGCATCCAGAGATCTCGCAAAGTCCTCGGTGGAATCGCTGGGCGGGAAGTAGCAGCTGTACATGCGTACCCCCGCCACCTCCACCCAGGTGAAGCTGGGAAGGGGGGCGACCATCTTTCTGGAGATGTATATATTTCCACATAACCAGATGGCCGCCTTGCCCGTGGCATCCCTTACCCAGTTCGACTTCTCGAGATCCCGGAACTCCTCGCTGATGATCGCTACGTCCGCTCTCTCCTCTCTGATCAGCTGGGACAGCAGTCCTGGCCACAGCGCAATGGTTGAGGTTATTTGGAGCACCTTAATCATTTTTGATGTGTGCTCCTTCCTCATGCGAGGTCTTGCTTTGGCCTCGCAGTCCTGACCACCGGGGCTTTCACCTGATCGGAATCAGTGGCGGGATATGACAGGATTGCCATGCCCGCTTAGAGTAGTGTTGTTTTCAGCTCACTATCCATACTTGGTTAATTTCGGGGTGCCTTCCCCTATATGGTTTTGGTTCGCCCCAAAATTTGATTTTTTCGGTACCATCTATATCTGGAAAGCATTCCCCTATCCACCACCTGGGGAGGCGCCACGATGCGGGAACAGCAAACCCGGCACGTTTGTGTGTGTGTGTGTGTCTATATCTGTCATTAAAGAGAGAGGAGAGAGAGAATTTATATATATATATATATATATATATTATATATATATATTATATATATAATATATATATATGGGTGGTTCTCTGTGACATCGAAGATGAAAAAAATAAATATTTGCTATAACTGTGGGAATATGTTTTAGAGGTATCCAGTAGTTCTCCTGAATTTATTCAGATTTTTTCTGGCCATTATTTTAAGTTACGAGAGTGAAAGTTGACATTTTAGCACTTTTTTGCATTATATGCCCATTTTCATGAATTTTTAGCTCCCAGGGGATGCATTTTTCACTAAAAACATAAGTATGACTTTTTTTGTAAAATTTTCCGAACTTTTCATTAAAAGTACTTTAAAAGACATAAATGTATGCTGTCACACTTTTGTAAGCCATTTAAACCTTAAAGAGTGAAAATCAGCAATTCTGCTCCAGAATCTGGTAACCTAATACTGTCTAAAAGATGTCTTTTTATAGTCAGAAACTGCCTAAAAATTTCCAGAGTGGGTCTAAATCATTAAGATCATTTATGGTCAAAATATCCGGGAAAAGTGCCCAAAATATTAATAGAAATGTATATTTGTTGCCTTATACGATGAATCTAGTAGCATGATCATTGCAAAAAAATTTATGCACTTACCTTGGAACGGTAGAAAAGCATCTCTACTTGTTTCAGTATCCATCTAATCCCCTGTAAGCTGCTAAAAATACAAATATTATTATAAAATTATAAAAATTATTTTTTAAACATTTATAATGCTGCATTTTTAGTTTTACATCCCTTATAAGAATTTTAATACTAATCTGAATGATTACTATAAATATATAAACATCATTATTACAATAACTGAATATACGTATTTAATACAAAGATATATAAACAAATCGGATATATATTATAATGAATAATATGATAACGTGACAGTGACAAGTTTGTGAAATCTAAACAATGTATTGCTGAATAATAATAATAATAATGTTGATACTTTTATAGTAATCCTTCAGATTAGTATTATAATTCTTATAAGGGATGTAAAACTAAAAATGCAGCATTATAAATGTTTAAAAAATAATTTTTTATAATTTTATAATAATATTTGTATTTTTAGCAGCTTACAGGGGATTAAATGGATACTGAAACATGTGGAGATGCTTTTCTACCATTCCAAGGTAAGTGCATAAATTTTTTTGCAATGATCATGCTACTAGATTCATTGTTATAAGGCAACAAATATACATTTCTATATATTTTGGGCACTTTTCCCGGATATTTTGACCATAAGTGATCTTAATGATTTAGACCCACTCAGGAAATTTTTAGGCAGTTTCTGACTATAAAAAGACATCTTTTAGACAGTATTAGGTTACCAGATTCTGGAGCAGAATTGCTGATTTTCACTCTTTAAGGTTTAAATGGCTTACAAAAGTGTGACAGCATACATTTATGTCTTTTAAAGTACTTTTCATGAAAAGTTCGGAAAATTTTACAAAAAAAGTCATCTTATGTTTTTAGTGAAAAATGCAACCCTGGGAGCTAAAAATTCATGAAAATGGGCATATAATGCAAAAAAGTGCTAAAATGTCAACTTTCACTCTCTGTAACTTAAAATAATGGCACAGAAAAAATCTGAATAAATTCAGGAGAACTACTGGATACTCTAAACATATTCCCACAGTTATAGCAATATTTATTTTTTTTCATCTTCGATGTCACAGAGAACCACCCATATATATATTATATATGTACAGGAGGGTAGTCTCCAATCCTGTAATCTTAGACACGGCCGCGGCCGGAATATTTATATGTTATACATATTGCCACAAAGTCTCTTGAGAGCATATATTCATGAAGTACTATTTTGCTTAAACTCCATAAAAAGTTCCTGCAATAGAAAGTACTGAAATCAAAGCGGAATAATCGACAAGTAATTTTAATTAAATATTATGGGCCTATTTCACATCAAGTGGTACGATAAAAATTTTAAATCGCTCGAAAATATGAGACAGGCTGGAAACATCTTCCAGCACATAGATAAACAATTTTTAGGTGTAAAAATAATTTGCCTAAGAGTTATTCGACCATGGAAAAATGGAAATTTTTCAATTTTTTAGAAAAATGCTATTTTTAAAGCCATTTATCTCAAAATCTATTGATTTTTTTGAAAAGAACATTACTAACAACTTTTGTTTAAAATAATCTTTAGAACTAATCTTCCTAGGTAACAATTCTTAATTTTAAAATCTCGAAGAGATAGAACACCCGGAAATATTGATATCAAAAGTGCAACCACGCCACAATCGATTTTGATCTATACCGCTCAAAAGATCACATTTTTCGAGAGCTTTCGAATGGCTTGGGTTAGATTTTTGGCCAAGAACGCTGGTGTAAGTTGTGTCCCAAAATACGTGAAAATTAGTGATTTGATGAGGTTTATGAGGCATAACTTACACCAGCGGTCTTGGCCCAAAATCTAACCCAAGCCATTCGAAGCTCTCGAAAAATGTGATCTTGTGAGCAGTGTTAGACAAGATAATTGTGGCGTCGGTTGCCTTTTTTTTGATATTCAATATTTCCGGGTGTTCTATCTCATCGAGATTTTAAAATTAAGAATTGTTACCCGGAAGATTAGTTCTAAAGATTATTTTAAACAAAAGTTGTTGTAATGTGTTTTCAAAAAATCAATAGATTTTGAGATAAATGGCTTTAAAAATAGTAATTTTTCTCAAAAAATTGAAAAATTTCCATTTTTACATGGTCTAATAACTCTTAGGCAAATTATTTTTTAACGTCTAAATTTTTTTTTCTATCTTCTGGAAGATATTTCCAGCCTGTTGTCAAATTTTGGAGCGATTTAAAATTTTCATCGTACTACTTGAGTGAATAGCCCTTATATATTTTTTTTTGCTCAAACTCCATAAAGTTTCTGCAATAGAAAGTACTGAAATCAAAGCGGAATAATCGACACTTTTTTTTTTACCATTACATACATTGTATTTTTTTTAATTAAACGTTTTATATATTTTGCTTAAAACTCTGTAAAAAGTTTTTATTTTCAGAAATTTAAATTGCAAAAACTTTTTTATGGAGAATAATATTATACACACACCAATATATATATATTATATATATGGGCTATTTCACGTAAGTGGTACGATGAAAATTTAAATCACTCCAAATTTTTTGAACAGACTGGAAATATCTTCCAGAAGATAGAAAAAAAAATTTGAGGTGTTACAAAATAATTTGCCTAAGAGTTATCTCCACCATAAAAATGGAACTTTTTTCAATTTTTTAGAGATATTATTATTTTCAAAGCCATTTATCTCAAAATCTATTGAATTCTTTGAAAAAACATTAAACACAACTTTTGTTCAAAATAAATCTTTAGAACTTATCTATCTAGGTTACAATACCTAATTTTAAATTCCTCGAAGAGATAGAACACCTGGAAATATTGAATATCAAAAAAGGCGACCACGCCACTGTCGATTTTGATCTAACACCGCTCAAATATCACATTTTTTGGAGAGCTTTCGAATGGCTGTGGTTAGATTGTTGGCCAAGACTGCTGGTTTAGGGCATAACTTACAACCAGCGGCTTGGCCAATAATCTAACTACCACCATTCGAAAGCTCTCAAAAATGTGATCTTTGGAAGCGGTGTTAGATCAAAATCGATGTGTGGAGTGTTGCCTTTTTTGATAATCAATTTTTCCGGTGTCCTATCGCTTCGAGATTTTAAAATTACGAATTGTTACCTAGGTAGATTAGTTCTAAAGATTGTTTTGTACAAAAGTCCGCGAAATATTTAAACATTTAAATTTGGTGTATTTTTTCGGATATCAAATTGTCCTAAATTAATAAATTTTGAAAAACTTTCAATTGTAATACACAATTTATATTACTTTTTTAATTATACTTGATTAATACTTATTTTAGATCCGTTATTATTACTTAGTACAAATTTATAAATTTCATGAGTTTTATCAGCAATGAATAAACTGATACACATTCTTACAAGTTATATTCACAACTTTTTTTGCGGACTGAAAAATACATATATTATCGATACTTGAAAAAATATAAATTTGAATAATATTACATATATATTACATAAATATTCCGTCGCTGCCGAGTATAAGATTTTCTCATAAACCTCATAAAATCACTAATTTTCATGTATTTTAAGGCATAACTTTTACCAGAGGTCTTGGCCAATAATCTAACCACCGCCATTCGAAAGCTCTCGAAAAATGTGATCTTTGAGCGGTATAGATCAAAATCGATTGTGGCGTGGTTGCCTTTTTGATAATCAATTTTTCCGGGTGTCCTATCGCTTCGAGATTTTAAAATTACGAATTGTTACCTAGGTAGATTTTCTAAAGATTGTTTTGTACAAAAGTTGTTTTTAATGTTTTTCAAAAAATCAATAGATTTTGAGATAAATGGCTTTAAAAATAGCAATCTTTCTAAATAATTGAAAATTTCCATTTTTTATGGTGGAATAGCTATTAGGTAAATTATTTTTAACACCTAAAATTTTTTTTTCTATTTTCTGGAAGATATTTACAGCTGTTTTCAAAATTTGGAGTGATTTAAAATTTTCATCGTACCACTTGACGTGAAATAGTCCATATATATATATAAAGAGATTAATTAATATTTTTATCGGTCTTACAGTCAATTATATGGGCAATCAGATTGCCCCTAATTATAATCACCCCCGAAGAATCTCTTAAAAATAAAAATAAAAATATAAAATATAAAAAATAAAAACACTAACTAAACGTAAAAACAAATTATTAATAAAGCAATCTGACTGCCCCCCTGCACCAAAAATCTACTAACCCCAATATGATGTCCGACGTTTCGAGCTCGCTTGCTGCTCCTCATCAGGGACTGATTATGATATTATGATATAGATATTATGATATGAGATGATAGTAATCCTTCAGATTAGTATTATAATTCTTGTAAGGGATGTAAAACTGAAAATCCAGCATTAGAAATGTTTAAAAAATAATTTTTATAATTTTATAATATATTGTATTTTTAGCAGCTGTACAGGGGATTAGATGGATACTGAAACATAGTGGAGATACTTTTCTACCACTCCAAGGTAAGTGCACAAATTTTTTTTGCAATGTATCATGCTACTAGATTCATCGTTATAAGGCAACAAATATACATTCTATTAATATTTCGGGCACTTTTCCCGGATATTTTGTCCATAAGTGATCTTAATGATTTAGGACCCACTCGGAAATTTTTAGGCAGTTTCTGACTATAAAGACATCTTTTAGACAGTATTAGGTTATTAGAGTCCGGAGCAGAATTGCTGATTTTCACTGTTTAAGGTTTAAATGGCTTACAAGAGCTGTGACAGCATACATTTATGTCTTTTAAAGTATTTTTAATGAAAAGTTCGGAAAATTTTACAAAAAAAAAGTCATACTTATGTTTTAGTGAAAAATGCATCCCCTGGGAGCTAAAATTCATGAAAAAGGGCATATAATGCAAAAAAGTGCTAAAATGTCAACTTTAACTCTCTGTAACTTAAAATCATGGCCCAGAAAAAAATCTGAATAAATTCAGGAGAAACTACTGGAGACCTCTAAAACATATTCCCACAGTTATAGCATATTATATTTTTTTTCAATCTTCGAATGTCACAGAGAACCACCCATATATATATATTAGATATATATAATAAATTTCTCTCTCTTCTCTCTCTAATGACAGATATTACACATACATACACACACGCGCGCGCGCGCGCACACACACGCACACGCACGTACTCACACACAGATATATGTATATTTCTGTATTACATATATATACAATCCTGAAATCTTAGACCCGATGAGGAGGCGGCGTCCGCGAAATATTTAAACATTTAAATTTGGTGTATTTTTTCGGATATCAAATTGTCCTAAATTATAAATTTTGAAAACTTTTCAATTGTAATACACAATTTATATTACTTTTTATATTATACTTGATTAATACTTATTTTAGATCCGTTATTATTACTTAGTACAAATTTATAAATTTCATGAGTTTTATCAGCAATGAATAAACTGATACAACATTCTTACAAGTTATATCACAACTTTTTTTGCGGACTGAAAAAATACATATATTATCGATACTTGAAAAAATATAAATTTGAATATATGTATACATATATATTACATAAATATTCCGTTCGCTGCCGAGTATAAGATTTCTCATAAACCTCATAAAATCACTAATTTTCATGTATTTTAAGGCATAACCTTTTACCAGAGGCTCTTGGCCAATAATCTAACCACCCGCCATCGAAAGCTCTCGAAAAATGTGATCTTCTTGAGCGGTATAGATCCAAATAGATTGTGGCGTGGTGCCTTTTTTGATAATCAATTTTTCGGGGCCTATCGCTTCGAGATTTTAAATTACGAATTGTTACCTAGGTAGATTAGTTCTAAAGATTGTTTTGTACAAAAGTTGTTTTTAATGTTTTTCAAAAAAATCAATAGATTTTGAGATAAATGGCTTAAAATAGCAATCTTTCTAAATAATTGAAAAATTTCCATTTTTTATGGTGGAATAGCTATTAGGTAAATATTTTTTAACACCTAAAATTTTTTTTTCTATTTTCTGGAAGATATTTACAGCTGTTTTCAAAATTTGGTGCTATTTAAAATTTTCATCATACCACTTGACGTGAAATAGCCCCTAATATATATATATATATATATATACTATATTATATATATGAAATTTTTTTCTCTGAAACTATTATCTTAACACTTTCCATTTTGTTTTCTAAATTGACTATTTATTTTTATTCTAATAACAGTAATGCATGACTCTAGTGACATTATTTACGTAAATTCAGATGAAAAATATGTAAACTATATATCGACGAAGCATTACCAATAATTACTATTATCCCCTCTATAAAAACGTATCTCCTAATGTTGACATGATTGGTGGAGCAGTTTAACGATCGCGCTCTCTGATTCGCGAGAACATTGACGGATGGGAACATTGACGGTGATCCGAGAGAATGAGAGATAGAGAGAGAGAGAATGAGATAGATAGAATCTTTATCTGGTATATTGGGGAAGATCCCCGTATACACATTATGAATATAATCTGCACAGTAAAAAGAAACTAAAATAAATAAAACACAGCGTAACACAAAAAGTAATCAAAACAAATCACTCATCACGCTAGACAACATATAACAAAGTAACATGAGATCATAAATACACGAAAAACATATAAATAGATAATTGATTAATTAAGTAACAATAATAAAAAAAATAGTATATTAATATAATAACAATAAAAAAATTAATCCAGTAAAGTAAACATAACAATAACAATATAAAATATAAATTGAAATATAAAATATAAAGAGAGAGTGAGTAAAAAGGAGTTACAGAGAGAGTTAGAGAGAATGAGAGAGAGAGAATGAGAGATAGAGAATGACAGATAGAGAGAGAGAGAGAGATAGACAGAGAGAGAATAAGAGATAGAGACAGAGAATGAGAGGTAGAGAGCACAGAGAGAATGAGGGAGAAAGTGATAGAGTGCTAGAGTGAGAGTGAGTAGAATGAGAGAGTGTGTGGGAGAGAGAGGAGAGTGAGGGAGAGAGATAGAGAATGAGTGAGAGAATGGAGATAGAGATAGAGATAGAGAGAGAGATAGAGAGAGTGAGAAAGAAAGAGAGAAAGAGAGAGGAATGGGAGATAGAGAAAGAGAGAGAGAGAGAATGAGAGATAGAGAAAGAGTGCGAGAGTGTGAGCGAATGACGGGCTGAAGCTGTTTTTTTCATTGAAATTTCGAAAATGTTTGAAAAGTTGAACTTTGTTTTTCAAAGTTTTAATGCTTTAAAAAAAGTTATCAATCGACGAAGAAGGGTTCAAACGTGTAATGAACGAAAAATTGTGAAATGAGTTTTAGTATGAGATCTACCTGGGATTTGATTTCAGAACCAGTGAGATTTTTTAATGCGGAGATATATGTAAATAAACAATATATCAAAAATTGGTAAAAACAAATCGTTTATCTATTTGTTCTTCTAATATTTGTCATCCTAGTACATGGTATTTAAAATTCTAATTAGAATGTTATAATAGTAATTTATTAATATGAATCAATCTATTTTGAATTATACACAGTTTATCAGTATTAATGGGGTATTCCATGTGAAATGAGCAGATAAAATTTTTAAATTATTGATATTCTGCTAAACAACCTCCTCTTGAACCTAGAATAGTAAAAAAATTTTAAATGCTTTACTTAGATAGGAAAAAAGTTATTCATATAACAAAAAAAATACATATTTTGCTGTTTTCCACTTTTTAGACCAATTTTCATGACTTTATAACAAAATATAGCATCCTACAAAAAGAATGATAGACACCTTAAGACTGAAATAACATCAAGATTTTGATAAAATTTTACTTATAACCATTAATTGAATATTACTGCACTATTACTAACCTTCAGTCGCTACAAAATCATATAGTTTAATATTTGACATTGTTCGGCAGAATTGATATTATTGAAAAAAAATCACGGATACATCTAATTACATATACTTTGTGTGTACCAAACAAACAAACAAACCGCTTAGGGGTATTAAACCGCTTCAGCGGAACAGACTGTATTAACTTTCTACAAAAAGAATTACTATTACCAATTCATCAAAAAAATTGAAAAATTATATAAAAACAGCTAACCAATTTTTACAGAAACATTTAGAGTTTCGTTGAAATTCTGTTATGCTTAAATGAATTAAATTCATACTAGCCAAATTGCTCGCTTCGCTCGCAGTTAAATATTATTGTTAACATAATATTTCTTTACCATCAAATTACAATATAATGTAATATTAAAAAATTATTTTTTAAAAACTATTTAGTTAATAATTTATAGTACTAGTAATTAATAAATATTACAATTATATAATTTGTTGGGATAAATCCGTAATTTAATAAAAGAAGTAAAGTTAAGTTAGAGAATAAATAAATCTAGCCAGAAAAGTTTGAATTGATTTTGAACATTAAAAGGTAGAATGGTTGCCAAAGCTGATTCGTCGGTGGAAAGGAATCTCACCAGGTATGAGCGTGAATTTTTAATTTTATTTATTTGTTTTAACATATGACGAATTGTTTTAAAGAGTCGTAATTATTGATGAATTATATTTTGTGTAACGGGTTATGTGAATTCGCGAATTGCGTTAGGTAATACAATTAAGTTGGTTAATGTAACGGTTCGCCAGTCGTTCGTAATTTGATTTTAATGTTATTGTACATAAATTTATTTTTCTTTTAAGTAACGTTGTGATTAAGAAGGAGACAGAAAATACACACTCAGCGCGATATACTGACTTTAAAGCATTACTCTAGCGTACACGATCCAGCTGACGTCTTTCTAGCCAAGCAGTTGTTCCGGATTAAAATACACTCAACACAAACAGTAACACAATACCCCGTAATAGATAACACCGGTTATCTTAGATAGAGTAGTAGATAAGTTAATAGAATAGAATTATGGACAGCTTATTTTAGAATTTTTGTTTATTTTTGCGTTATGAAGTAATTTACGTTCGCAAACGCGATGTTATCGGGGTAACTTTCGGTTTGGGGGGGGAGTTGTGACATGGCAGTTCTAACTGCATGTCACATACTTACTTTAATTTTTTATTGTATATTAATTATTCCAAAGCCCCGTAGCTTATAGGAATTAATTGTAAAATTCACTCGGAACTAGCTAAGCCAAACCGTGAGGAAAGAGTTCGGACTTGTAGTTATGACATGCGCGCGCACACAAACACTATACAGCAAATTTTCTACTTCCTTGAAAACCTTGCAGCTCCTTAAAATCTTTTAGCACCTTGGTAGTCCTTCTAGCTCTTTGAAAGTCTAGCTTTGAAGATGATGACCAGCTATGTATAACGCCGAGCTGTACCAAGTCTGTATATTATTGTACTCGAGCTTCTACCAGTAAACCGCACTTAAAATAGATATTAAAAACAAGGACAAATTCGACATTATTTGAGTTTGATATAAGGAACAATTACCGCTTGTTTGGTTTTCAAGCTGTTCCTGTATACGTTATTATGTCGAGCTCCAGAATGGCATGTTGATTGTAGGTGCGAGAAGGAGAGAGAGAGAAAGAGGAAGTTGCGCTATACACACTGTATAGCGCGTCGGATCGGCCGAGTCAAGAGGACGAGATCGAGATGGGACTGTTGTGTCAAGCGCATGCGCGCGGACTTCCTGCTCGGCTCAACACGACGAACTCGGTGATTCCGAGTCGGGCCGTCGAACGAGACGTTGAACATAGATTTTTCTTAGTTATTACCGAGAGTGGTTATTGTTTATTAATTGTTTCCTTCGAGCATCTGCAGGTGAGAATTCCTGCCTAAACTCCCTGTTTTCCAGCTTCCCGTGAAGCTGTGATTTGTGTGTGTATGAGGTTAATCGCGTGTGATACATATCTAAATTTTGCCGCGTTGAACGCGGCTGGCGACCGTGACTAGGTTTGTTCGTTTATGTATTGTATTCTTATTAATATTATTATTAAAGTTCTAGCTCGAATAAAGTGTTGTTATTTTATTGTATGGAGCCGTTCACCCTGATCCCCAGTGAACGTGTTTAATCATACAATTTTTGTTATTCTATAATAATTTTCTACTCTTATTATTTACATCAGAGGCATTTCATGTGAATCAGCAGATGAAATTTTAAATTATTGATTCTGCTAAAAACTCCTCTTTGAACCTAGAATATGTAAAAAAAATTTTAGATGCTTATTTAGATAGGAAAAAAGGATACAAATTTCAATTATAACCATTAATTGAATATTACTGCATTTTTACTACTTAAGACCTAAAAACATAGATTGATTTTTCACATGTCCGACACAATTGATATTACTGAAAAAAATCACAGATACATCTAATTACATACTGGTGTGTACCAACCTCTTAGTGGCATAATTAATAGGATAAAAGATAACACTTTTTTCTGTAAAGCTAACTGCAAAAATAAAAAAGTTCAACATGAGTGTCATTTGCAGATGAACATGAACTTTTTTAATTCAAGATAATAATAATTTTTAAAATATTGGAGATTCTTCTTTTCATTGCAACAAATAATATCTCTCTATAAATTTGTTCCTGAGATTAGTAGTTTTAGAGAAAAAATTTCATAAAGCTATTGGTATAATAAAAAATCGTATAAAGATTCACTCGAATATTCGTATCATATTTCTATATGAAATTTTTTCTCTAAAATTATTAATATCTTGAATTAAAAAGTTCATGTTCATCTGCAAATGACACTCATGTTGAACTTTTTTATTTTGTAGTTAGCTTTACAGAAAAAGTGTATATCTTTATCTTATTAATTATGCCACTAAGCGGTTTGGTACACAATAAGTACATGTAATTAGATGTATCTGTGTTTTTTTCAGTAATTCAATTGTGTCGACAATGTGAAAAATCAATATATATGGCGTTTAGTGACTTAAGGTCAGTAAAAGTGCAGTAATCCACATTATATTAAAATTTTATACTGTCAAAATGACGATTTAAGTATAAATTATGTTTATTTTTTTAAATAGTTGTAAAAATTAATTTTTTTTATTCAATATGACGCGGCACCCAAGGAATAATTAGACATAGTGTTTGACTTTTTTATAGGTATTTAATTAATTTTTTAATGGTTTTAAAGTTTAAGTCGAGCGTACGTCTGTACATCCGTACGTCCGTACGTCCGTACAGGCAGACTTTTTATTTTTAACCACTTCTTATATCTCTCTTGGATTTTCGAAAAATATGAATTTTTATTTATGAAAGTGATCGCGGAACCACACGATTAATTAGTAATAGTGTTTAACTTTTTTATAGGTGTTTAATTTACTTATTTAAATGGTTAACCTCGATTATTTAAAACGTATTTATTTGTATCTCGATCAGTTATAACTGAAGATAACATTAACGATGGACATCATCACAGGACGGGAATATTTTTTTTAATTTCGTAATATGGGTTCCGTAGATGATGCCCCGTCGCCTGGAGGTACAGTAGGGACCTGGACATCTTCTGCAGGTAGAAACAATTTTTTTTTGATTTCGTAATATGCCGTCCAGTAGATGTTGCCCCGATGACCTAGAGGTAAAATAGTGACCTGCACATCATCTACAGCAAGAAAAATTTTTTTGTTTCGTAATAGGCCTTCCATTAGATGATGCCCTGTTGGACCTGGAGGTAACATTACCGAGCTGGACATCTTCTACAGGTAGAAAAATTTTTTTTTTATTTCTTAATAGGTCTTTCAGTAGATATTGCCCCGATGACTGGAGGTAACATTAGTGACCTGCAATCATCTACAGAAAGAAAATTTTTTTTCTTGGTTTCGTATTGGCCTTCCAGTAGATAATGCCCCGTCGCCCTGGAGGTTACGTAGGGGACCTGACAGCTTCTACGGAAGAAAATTTGTTTTTTGGTTTCGCAATAGGACTTCCAGTAGATGGATGCCCCGATGACTGGAGGTAACATTAGGGACGGATCTACTACACGAGAGAAACTATTTTTTTTTATTTCGTAAAGGCCTTTCAGTAATTGTTGCCCCGTTAACCTGAATTGTAACATTAGGGACCTGGAAATCATCTCCAGAAAGAAATGAATTTTTTTTAATTTCGTAATGGACGTTCCAAGATAATAGTAATTATAATAAATTTATGATAATAAACTAAGTTTTGTTATTAAACTAAGAGATATTAAAACATTACTAGAATGTAGGATGTAAGTAAGTAGAACAATTCTCAGAAATTCAGGAAAATTCAGTTCATAAGATATTAAATGATATTATCCACATCCACATCCATCCACATCCATCCACATAATTAAAAAATTATACTGTCTAAATGACGATTTAAGTATAAATTATGTTATATTTTTTAAATAGTTTATAAAATTAATTTTTTTTAATTCAATATGATTGCGGCACCCAAAGAATAATTAAGACATAGCGTTTGAATTTTTTATAGTATTTAATTAATTTTTTAATGGTTTAAAAGTTTAAGTCTGAGCGTACGTTCGTACGTCCGTACAGGCAGACTTTTTATTTTTTAACTCTTCTTATCTCTCTTGAATTTTCGAAAAAATGAATTTTTTTTAATGAAAGTGATCGCGGAACCACACGGATAATTAGAATAATGCTTAACTTTTTTATAAAAAAA
>JANSJX010000884.1:0-15093 GCA_026168455.1 Theocolax elegans | reverse complement strand
CCCACTTCCGATGGTCCGATCTCGAAAATTCCGACGGTTCTGGACGTTTCAGAAGATTCCCTACAAATCATGTCTCCATATTTTTTTGAAAAATTTTTACAAGTTTTTTCCAAAAAATGCGCTATATGCATGCATATGAATGTGCGTACTGTGAACTGTGAACTGCGTGTATAGCTTTTTTAGTTTCCAACAATTCCAACATTTCCACCTTTCGAGTTTCGACGACTTCTCCATGACGGATGTAGTAAATGCAAAACAAAAAGTATTTTTAAGCAATATTATTTATTTGAAAAACTATTTTAGTTTTTATAACGGTATAGAAGGAACTCTGATCTGTATTTCTGCCCGGTTATTCAAAGTGAAAGAAAACCTGAGCACATCAACTGAACCTATTGTACCACAACCTTGCGATTCCATCACAGTTTAGACGCACCTTTACGTATATCGTCTTATATAAATACACAGTTCCACATATAATATTTACAAGTATATTTTTGTAGTCCGTTTTATAGATGTTGTTGCTGACGGTTAATTTAGACATATCTAGCGCGCAAAACCGTCTATATATATAGAGAGAGATTATATAAATAATAAACACACAATTCCATTGTATTATAATTATAAAAAATGGCTACAGAAAAACTTTTGAATGTAAAAAACGAAAGCTGTGTTTTAGTGGAATTTGTTAATTGAAGAAAACGTGATTCTAACCGGCTTTCTGTGTTGGCTTGAAGAAAAAGATGCTGCACACATACAAAGCATTATAAAAGGAAAAAAACATTGTTATTATTAATTGGCCCAACATCGATCCAGCAGAAGCTAGTGTTTATAAAATAATAAATTAAAGAAAGCTAGATTTGAAAGATATCCAGTTGAGAATTTTGGCAACAGGAGGTAATGTATAATTTTCTTATTGCTTTGTTGTCGTTTACAGATTACAGTATTACAGTATATTTGAATATGGTTACATACGTGCGTATTTTGTATACTTACACCTATATTATATGTGTATGTATGCGTGTGTCTATAGACATCAATTTTGCATTGTCTACAGTTTATAAATTATACCATGATTGTTGAAAAACATTTTGGTAAAATATTAATTTATATCGATGTTACAAAAAGTAAAATAAAATAAATAATTACAATTTTTTAGATTTTTTACCAAGTTTAAGTTTAAATATTTGCATCAGATATAATTGTTTTAATTCAGTTTAAATTTCCATTGCTGTTGTATCAAACCATACATTTTGTATAGTTTAAATACTCTTGATCCCAGGTATAACCATATTTACTATTATTTAAATTCAATCACATTTTCATAATATTAAATCCACGGAAATAACTATCGCCTTTTTTTTAAATTTAAGTATTAATTGTTAAAGTTCTAAATAACTTATTATATCAATAAATTTAAGTTTTCATAACAATCTACATAATTTTCGAAACTAATTGGTGTGTTTAAATGAATGTTTTAATGGCTATTAATTTAAGTGATGATCAAAATAGTTATAGGTAAATGACAAGATAACCTATCATACGAGTACTGCTATAGAGGTTGAATGCAGAGATACTTATGTTATGCAATCTAGATTGTTTTATAAACTTTATCTAGACTAATTATTGTACCTTTATTATAAAGACAATTGGAAATATGTTTTAATTTGTACTAAATGTATATATAGATTGCAAAATTTTTAATTACTTTGGTACAATTGAGTAGCCGTCAATAACACATGGTGATAAAATATCAATTTATTTAAGTTTTTATTGCAGTTATACTAATTATTCGTCCACTCTGTAATTTACAGGGTTAAAAAAAGTATATTTTAAAGCAAGTTGTATGATTTTTTCTGACATGGTAGCTTGGTGCAAAACCACTTTATCATAATTTTAATGCTGTTTTTTTATAATGCTGAATATTTCTGGTACACTTAATGATCTTGGACAATTTTTTTTTCTTAAACTTCATGTAATTTACAGAAAAAAAGGTCTTTTGTGTTTTTTGGCATTGAATTAGCTCATTTTGAGTTATAAAAGTTTAAAAGTTTATAAAAAAAAATCAAGAAAATGTCAATTTAACCATTTTTACCTTAAATATCTCTAAAACTACTAATTTTTTGCCTCTACAAATTTATCCAAAACATGTAAAAGAAGGGTATATATATATATGGGCTATTTCACGTCAAGTGGTACGATGAAAATTTTAAATCGCTCCAAAATTTGAGAACAGGCTGGAAATAATCTTGATATTGGATATCTGATTTTATGAGGTTTATGAGGCATAACTTACACCAGCGGTCTTGGCCAATAATCTAACCCAAGCCATTGGAAAGCTCTTGCAAAATGTAAACTTTTGAGCGGTGATAGATCAAAATCGATTGTGGCGTGGTCGCCTTTTTTTGATATTCAATATTTCCGGGTGTTCTATTTCTTTTAATATTAAGAATTGTAACCCAAGTAGATAAATTCTAAAGATTATTTTGAACAAAAGTTGTTTGTAAGGTTTTTTAAAAAAAATCAATAGATTTGAGATAAATGGATTTAAAAATAGCAATTTTTCTCAAAAATTGAAAAATTTCCATTTTTCATGGTCAAATAACTTTTGGCAAATTATAATTATATATTAACACCTAAAATTTTTTTTCTATCTTCTGGAAGATATTTCCAGCCTGTTCTCAAATTTCGGAGCGATTTAAAATTTTCATCGTACCACTTGACGTGAAATAGCCTATATATATATGGGTTATTCCAATACTTTTTTGGAAATAGGTCCGGGGGGTGGGGGGTCAACAAATCGGGCTAAAAATTTAGTATGTTACTATACTATAAAAAAAGTAAGTGAGTCAAAATTATAGCCTTCTAAATCAATGAAGGACGTAGATATTTGATTTTAAACATTCAAAAATAGACTATTTTACATCATTTTTTAACATTTTTCAAAGTAGCACCAAAATTCGAGAAATTAATATTTTTTTATCCAGTTCAGGACAAACTCTTCGTATAACTATAGACTTTTAATCTAGCTATATAGTATACAATTATTTTGTAAACAAAAATTTTGACACAGCTATATATAAAACCTTGTTGTTTAAAATTTTGCACATTTTCTAAATGCTACCAAATTAACAGTTTTTGATATTTTTAAAAAAAACCCAACGCGGTTAGTTTTGTATTGGTATAAGCTTTCTTTCTGTTCCAGGTTTACTTTAAAAAGTTAATTTGGCTTAAAGTTATGCTTATTTAAATTTGACCTAAAATGCAAAAAAACACGTTTTTTGGTATTTTCTAATGCTTATAACGTCGGTCTACCTAAATTTTTTTTACCAAAATTTAGATGAAACTTGTGGGTAGAAAATGATCCCGTAGTTATTGCAATAGATATTTGACTTTCGTACACGTTTATTAACGTTTAAAAAAATATTTTTTTTTGCATTCTTGCGCAAGACTTATCGGATTATTGCAAGGTCTAAAATGTCTTGTATTTTGATTGTTATCACAGATAATATCTATATTATAGGTAACTTTTAAAACTAATAGAAATATAGTTTAAAGAAATTTTTTATTTTATTTTTTTATAATAATTTTTAGCATTTTCGCTATTTTACTCGTTTTTGTACATTTATCATTACAATTCGCCGAAAAACTTGTTATTTGTACAATAGGAAAAAGGTTTGTGATTGCGTGACAAAATTTAGGTAGACCGACGTTATAAGCAATAGAAAATACCAAAAAACGTGTTTTTTTGCATTTTAGGTCAAATTTAAATAAGCATAACCTTAAGCCAAATTAACTTTTTAAAGTAAACCTGGAACAGAAAGAAAGCTTATACCAATACAAAACTAACCGCGTTGGGTTTTTTTAAAAATATCAAAAACTGTTAATTTGGTAGCATTTAGAAAATGTGCAAAATTTTAAAAAACAAGGGTTTATATATAGCTGTGTCAAAATTTTTGTTTACAAAATAATTGTATACTATATAGCTAGATTAAAAGTCTATAGTTATACGAAGAGTTTGTCCTGAACTGGATAAAAAAATATTAATTTCTCGAATTTTCGTGCTACTTTGAAAAATGTTAAAAAATGATGTAAAATAGTCTATTTTTGAATGTTTAAAATCGAATATCTACGTCCTTCATTGATTTAGAAGGCTATAATTTTGACTCACTTACTTTTTTTTATAGTATAGTTACATACTAAATTTTTAGCCCGATTGGTTGACCCCCCCCCCCCCGGACCGATTTACAAAAAAGTATTGGAATGACCCATATATATACATATGGGGTATTCCAGGTGAAGTGGTCCGATCAAAATTTTAAAATGCACCAAATTTTGGGTACACTTTGCAAATGTTTTTCAGAATACAGAAAAAAATTTTTAGGTACTGGAATCTATTTGCTCAAAAGTTATTCTAACCTCAAAAAGTGAATTTTTCCATATTTTTTTCAACACCAGCTGGGTTTACCGCTATATAACTCAAAATCTATCAACTTTTACTATAGAACATTATATGTAACATTCGTTGCTAATTATATCTAGAATTTATTCTTCTGGGTTAGAATTTCTAATCTCAAGGTCAATGTTACATAAACTACATGTCAATATTTAACTTAAAAATAGTGTAAGTGCGCCACCTTTGATTTTTTCATCCAAAAGTCTAAAAGAAAGCTTGGAGCAATACCTTTCAAATGGTCTGTAGCATTTTTATGGCCTCCAATTCTGTAAAAATTTATGACAATTTAAAGAAACACGAAATTTTTTTTAAAATTTAAATGGGAATTACCATGTTAATTTTTGTGAATTTTTTGTCTTTCTTTAAATTGTCATAACTTTTTACAGAATTAGAGGCCACAAAATGCTACAAACCATTTGAAAGGTATTGCTCCAAGCTTTCTTTTAGACTTTCGGATGAAAAAATCAAAGGTGGCGCACTTGCACTTTTTTCAAGTTGAATATTGACATGTAGTTTATGTAACATTGACCTTGAGATTAGAAATTCTAACCCAGAAGAATAAATTCTAGATATAATTAGCAACGAATGTTACATATAATGTTCTATAGTAAAAGTTGATAGATTTTGAGTTATATAGCGGTAAACCCAGCTGGTGTTGAAAAAAATATGGAAAAATTCACTTTTTGAGGTTAGAATAACTTTTGAGCAAATAGATTCCAGTACCTAAAAATTTTTTTCTGTATTCTGAAAAACATTTGCAAAGTGTACCCAAAATTTGGTGCATTTTAAAATTTTGATCGGACCACTTCACGTGGAATACCCCATATACATAAATTTTGCTTTGTCTAATGTTTTTAATATGGTTTTTAAATTTTATACAGAATGGACTGAAATGAGGGCACAGCAAAATAATTTGCAGCTATTTGATACGTTAAATATATCAAAAGACTCGAGAAAAGATTACACAAAAAAAAGAATTATCAGCGATGATGAAGAACATTTAACTGAGCCTCGAAGAAAAACGTCAAGAATTGATAACAATGCTTGTATTACAAAGGTATCAGCTTTACTGCATTCTAACAAAACTCCACTTGTTAAGGTAAAAGGAAATTACATATATATTTTGAAACAGGATTTTTGTATTATACATTTAAATAGAAGCTTAATTATAATAATTCTATTTATTTTAGTAAATTAGTACGTTTACAGACAAGATTACTAATAAAGTGAAACTGCCTTCACAATATCTATTATATGGTCATTTTTTAACCTTTAGAGGACGGGAATTTTCTGGTTCAAAAAAGCTTCTTTTTCAATAAAATTAATGTCTAAAACATCCGATCACTTTTAACCTTTAGAGGACGGGGATTTGGGTTTACTGTTTTCTCTCACTTTTTTATAGAAATCGAGTTTTTGTGATGTCTCACATCTCAAAACTAACACATGTAAAGGGTCGATCATGGATTAGTTTTTCCATACAACATGATTTTACATAATTTATTTAACCTAAATTTAGTACCTCTCGTTTTAGATTGATTTTTTACCTAATGATGTAAATGATCTACGTGAGAAAACTGTTTCTGGTGAAGAAACTGCTAAAAGCAGTAGTTTAAAAACATATGAGAAGTTTAAAAGTGATCTTTCCGATAACGAAAGTTTTTCATTAAATTATGATTCATCTGATATTGAAGATTCAGGTGAAACTGAATTATCCACTCAGACAATAAAGCACGATTCATTTTCTGAAAATAATGATGGTTTAAAAATCAAGCAACTTGATGAAGATTTTAAATTAAAATATTTCGAAAATATGAAGACAATTTCATTACTTAAGAAACAACTTGAAACTTCTACAGATGAAAATATTAAATACAAAAATGCTTTATCAACCTTTCATAAAGGTAAAATTTTTTATATTATTCTATTAAATTATAATTAATTTAATAATAATAAGATGATTGATTATTCCAATATCTTGAGGTATTTGAATGTTTTAAAAGTTTTCTTTATGGAAATCAACATGTAGTGTTTTAAAACAAATTATAACTACTTACTGCCAATCATTTTCGCCTAGAACTATATTTTTGTTTATTATTATAATTATTTACTTAGGTTATTTTCCTAATCAGACCTTTGTGTAATTTATATACTTTTATGTTTGTATATTTTGAATTATTATTAATATTATTTATTTAGATTATTCTCCTGTTTAACCCTTTGTATCTATAGATTATTGTGACAAATAAAACTTTGGATTTTTTTTTTTTAATATGTTAATTTTTAAATACTTACAATAAGTCGATTAATACGTCAAATATGCTCTGGATACAATAAATATTTCAATATACATTTAATGAAATGTATACTATAAGTGTCATAAGAATTATTGTAACATTTATTGTTAAATGTACTGTATTTTCTAGGAATGATGTGTTATAATGGATATTACTATTTTTCTTTTTAAATAATGTCAGGCTGTAAAATATCAATTTAAAAAAATGTTTAACATATAGGATTTTAGTTTATCAAAAAATCTACTCCGCCAATGCCCTTGTAAATACTTTAAGCAATATGTGTTAATTTTAGAAGATTATTTAATCACCAATATAATAATATTTGTTATTTTTTTATTGAAAACCTATACAACAGTATTTATTTAGAGATGGTTAAAAAATTATTTTACTAAAAATATAGATTCACCGCACCCTTTTTAATATATCAAACTTTCATCCTGAATTTTTTAAAATTTTAAATTCAGTATTTTAAACTCAATTTTTTCGTGCTATGTAAGGGACAATTAAGTTTTTACCTTTAATTTTTATTTTCACTAGAAAGGCTTATTTTATAACTGAAAATATTTATAAAATTGTAGATTTATTAAAAATTGTAAAAAATATGAACCTTTATATGTCACACGAGAGTTTCAACGTGCTCATGTTTGTTTACTTTTAATTTTGTGTATAATTAGGATTCGCAAAATTCTAAACTTATAACTTTATTAAGCTAACATAAACATCGATTTTGTGATTTGCACCTGCTTTATTACGTCACAGCAGATATTACTTTTAAATCTTAAACACCCAAGTAGAAATTCAATATTTGAAGGTTAAATAAAACTCTAATTTTGCCATTTTTTGGGAATTTATTCGGTATTTTATGACACTTGGCCATTTTTGGCTTAAAAAAACATTATATTTATGGTCAGATTACTACTAGGGCATGTTTAAATTTACTGCTTTATGTAATAAAAATCATTTTATTGTGCAATAAGATATTAGTATACAGAAAATCACAATTCCTATAAAAGCACAATTTTTGTATATTCAAAAGATAAATTCAAATTAAATATTTAAATAATTAACGTGTCAAATACTAACATATATATAAATAATGTAGATGTATATAATATGATTTAAGGTTCTCTTCATCTGCTGCATAGTATTCAAGAAAATATTAATGTATTAGAAACATTAAATGTACATAAAATATCAAATTTAAAATCCACGTCAAATGTTCAAAAAAATTAGAGAAAAGAATTGCATTGGAAAACCAACACCTATTGATAACGTAAATATTAAATTATTAAAATTTGTTTTTAAAATGTCAATACTTTACATTACACTGAGGAAAAAGAAATATTGATGTTTAGATATATTATAACTGTTACAACACATAATTTTGATAATTTCGACTGTGTATTGATATAGTTATTATAATACATATGAAACATCAATATTTCTATTTTCTTAGTATACATAAATATATTCTTATTGTCAATTATCGAAATTACGTGCATGTAATTACATTTTAAGTAGAATTAAAAAGAATATCATTATATAAAAAATATATAAGTGTATTATAAACTTTATAAAAAGTATAAAATTACAAATCCCGATGGCGAAAACAAGATAATTTTTTCCACTATTTTTTGTAATATTTTGAAATTGAAAAAATGAGGATTGATACAATTTTATCAATTTATAAGAACGTACACTTAACTCGCATTAACTAATAAATTCAATACAGAAATTATGATTCCAGCATTGTTATGAAATAAAAGAATGCATAAATATATAAAATATTTAATACGTTTATGATGACATTTTTGAAATTATATTACAATAAGAAATCGGATGGAATCAGTTACATTCTATTTGATTAAACCAACTGCGACCAATTATGTATTTCGGAAAATTTTTCTAAAATGATACGTAGGAAAAGGATTTAAAATGTTTATATTTTCTAAAGGAGAATTCTCACAAAATGCATCTACATTGTATACCTCTATATATATATATATATATATATGTGAGGTATTCCACGTGAACAGATATCATATATATATATGAGGTATTCCACGTGAACAGATCCGATCAAAATTTTAATATGCACCAAATTTTGGGTACACAATGCAAATATTTCTCAGAATACAGAAAAAAATTTTTAGATACAGGAATTTATTTGCTCATAAATTATTCTAACCTTTAGAGGTTAAAAGTGAATTTTTTCATGTTTTTTTCAACACCAGCTGGATTCACCGCAATTTAACTCAAAATCTATCAACTTTTACTATAGAACATTATATGTAACATTCGTTGCTAAGTGTATCTAGAATTTATTCTTCTAGGTTAGAATTTCTAATTTCAAGGTGAATGTTATATAAACTACATGTCAATATTCAACTAAAAAAAAGTGCAAGTGCGCCACAATTGATTTTTTTATCCAAAAGTCTAAAAGAAAGCTTGGAGCAATACCTTTCAAATGGTCTGTAGCATTTTTATGGCCTTCAATTCTGTAAAAAGTTATGATAATTTAAAGAAACACCAAATTTTTTTAAAAATTTAAATGGGAAATACCATGTTAATTTTGTGAATTTTTTGTCTTTCTTTAAATTATCATAACTTTTTACAGAATTAAAGGCCCCAAAAATGCTACAGACCATTAGAAAGGTATTGCTCCAAGCTTCCTTTTGGACTTTTGGATAAAAAAATCAATTGTGGCGCACTTGCACTTTTTTTTAGTTGAATATTGACATGTAGTTTATATAACATTCACCTTGAAATTAGAAATTCTAACCCAGAAGAATAAATTCCAGATACAATTAGCAACGAATGTTACATATAATGTTCTATAGTAAAAGTTGATAGATTTTGAGTTAAATAGTGGTAAACCCAGCTGGTGTTGAAAAAAACTTGGAAATTCCACTTTTTGAGGTTAGAATAACTTTTGAGCAAATAGATTCCAATACCTAAAAATTTTTTTCTGTATTCTGAAAAACATTTGCAATGTGTACTCAAAATTTGGAGCATTTTAAAATTTTGATCGGACCACTTCGTGTGGAATATCCCATATATATATATATATATATATATATGGGTGGTTCTCTGTGACATCGAAGATGAAAAAAATAAATATTGCTATAACTGTGGGAATATGTTTTAGAGGTATCCAGTAGTTCTGAATTTTTTCAGATTTTTTCTGGGCCATTATTTTAAGTTACAGAGAGTCAAAGTTGACATTTTAGCACTTTTTTGCATTATATGCCCTTTTTCATGAATTTTTAGCTCCCAGGGGATGCATTTTTCACTAAAAACATAAGTATGACTTTTTTGTAAAATTTTCCGAACTTTTCATTAAAAATACTTTTTAAAGACATAAATGTATGCTGTCACACTCTTGTAAGCCATTTAAACCTTAAATAGTGAAAATCAGCAATTCTGCTCCGGACTCTGGTAACCTAATACTGTCTAAAAGATGTCTTTTTATAGTCAGAAACTGCCTAAAAATTTCCAGAGTGGGTCTAAATCATTAAGATCACTTATGGTCAAAATATCCGGGAAAAGTGCCCGAAATATTAATAGAAATGTATATTTGTTGCCTTATAACGATGAATCTATTAGCATGATCATTGCAAAAAAATTTATGCACTTACCTTGGAGTGGTAGAAAAGTATCTTCACTTGTTTCAGTATCCATCTAATCCCCTGTAAGCTGCTAAAAATACAAATATTATTATACAAATGTAAAAAATTAATTTTTAAACATTTATAATGCTGTATTTTTAGTTTTACATCCCTTACAAGAATTATAATACTAATCTGAAGGATTACTATAAATATATAAACATCATTATTACAATAACTGAATATACGTATTTAATACAAAAGATATATACATAAATCGGATATATAATTATAATGAATAATATGATAACGTGACAGTAACAAGTTTGTGAAATCTAAACAATGTATTGCTGAATAATAATAATAATAATGTTGATACTTTTATAGTAATCCTTCAGATTAGTATTATAATTCATGTAAGGGATGTAAAACTAAAAATCCAGTAATATAAATGTTTAAAAAATAATTTTTTATAATTTTATAATAATATTTGTATTTTTAGCAGCTTACAGGAGATTAGATGGATACTGAAACAAGTGGAGATACTTTTCTACCATTCCAAGGTAAGTGCATAAATTTTTTTGCAAAGATCATGCTACTAGATTCAGCGTTATAAGGCAACAAATATACATTTCTATTAATATTTCGGGCACTTTTCCCGGATATTTTGACCATAAGTGATCTTAATGATTTAGACCCACTCTGGAAATTTTTAGGCAGTTTCTGACTATAAAAAGACATCTTTTAGACAGTATTAGGCTACCAGAGTCCGGAGCAGTTTTACTGATTTTCACTATTTAAGGTTTAAATGGCTTACAAGAGTGTGACAGCATACATTTATGTCTTTAAAAGTATTTTTAATGAAAAGTTCGGAAAATTTTACAAAAAAAGTCATACTTATGTTTTTAGTGAAAAATGCATCCCCTGGGAGCTAAAAATTCATGAAAAAGGGCATATAATGCAAAAAAGTGCTAAAATGTCAACTTTGACTCTCTGTAACTTAAAATAATGGCCCAGAAAAAATCTGAAAAAATTCAGGAGAACTACTGGATACCTCTAAAACATATTCCCACAGTTATAGCAATATTTATTTTTTTCATCTTCGATGTCACAGAGAACCACCCATATATATATATATATATATATATATATATATATATATGGGCTATTTCACGTCAAGTGGTACGATGAAAATTTTAAATCGCTCCAAAATTTGAGAACAGGCTGGAAATATCTTTAAGAATACGACAAAGACATCCTAAAAAATTTATGCACTGAAACATCAGGGATATTCGTACATTTTCAATTATTTAGTGCTTCTGTATTCGAGTTTTGCATAAAATTGCATATTTTTTTTTTAATAATTGTCGATAAGCCACCAGATATGCCACGCCCTTAAGATCTTTAATTTGAGAGGTCCTACAACTCAATCTCTTTTCCTAACAATAAATTTTATTTTCGATACTATATTTTTACGAGGACTTTTGTGCCGTGCACGAATGTTAGCGTTATTATTGACCAAATCGAACTAATCGTTTACGGTTTACTATAGTTGATAAGTATTTACTAAAGTTTAAATAGAGCATATATATTTTATAAAATAACTTTTATTTTTATTGTTTACGACGAAATTCTATATTATTTTTAATATTTAATAATTTTTTGATAAATGTATTTTCACAACAAAATTTACTGAGTGGTACTAGTACTTTTTATATAAAGAATATTTAATTTTTTTATTTTTATTCAGAAATGTCATCTTACTAACAAAATTATAAAATTGTATTTCATTTTGTTATATACGAATTTTATAGTTTTAATATTTAAAAATATTGCAATTTTTGCAGGTTAATTTCGTAGGGAAAAAATATACACCTAAAAAAGTATAAAATGTTGCGTAATATAATGTTGCAAATAATTTATCCGCTTTTTCTTTCAATTTTTCAGGAAGAGACTGAAAGTATAAAGAAAAGAATTATCATATCTAAGGAAATGACTGCAAATTGCAATAAAAGTTCGGCAACAAAATTCACAGTTGATTTAATGTCAAAAGTATTTTCTAAAATAGAAATGGGCACTTGCAGTGCAAAGGGATTGGGTTGTAGTGCGAATAAAAATAAACCAACTAAGCCAGCAATCGATCAAAAGAAATTAAAAGCAATTAAAGGTAACTATACTTGTAATTACTAAAGGCATTACAATATGCATTTCAATTTAGTAATGTAATTACATAATTTATTTACCATACTGAATGGAAATAAATTTGTATATTATTTGTACATTAAATTCGATATTCTTTTTTGAAATTTTGTTAATATTCTTAAAAAGTAATGTAGAAATGTCAAAAAAAAATTTCTATGAAAAAAATAGCCTTGTCCCGGATTTAAGTCGGAAACTCAATTTTTTTAGGACTGACCATTTCATAGTCGAGGAGGACATTTGCTATATGTTTGTTTCAAAACGATATATGACAGATGTTATTTATTTATTAAAATAAATGTATGTAAATTTTATTTTACGTTTTCCAATCATTAAAATGTTTTTTTATATCAAAAGAGTAAATTTATTAGTTGGTCGTAATTCTTAATATTGAAATATTTAATCGATTTTACCAACTAATTTTTTATTTAAACATGTCAATTCAATACTCTATTGACGGCGTTGTTGATTTTTTTTATTTTTAATTAAATTAATTAATTAAGATGTTTAAAAAATTTCAATAAAAAATATATATCCGGGCTGAGCCTTTTTGTCATTGATATTTCAGTTTAAATTAGTTATTAAAATCTATTGAAGTTTTGAATATTTCAATTATTATTATTAAAAATCTTTGCATTTGTTGTTTATATTTATATTGAACTAATGCTACAATCAAAAATGAGGTCATTTTACATTATAATAATGAATTTATCGAATATGTATCATTAACATGCATTTTGAAAAATACTTGTTTAATTTTTTTATTAAACATAGTAAAACAATATTTAAAGAAACTATTGTTTTCAGCTCATGTGATGGAACACTTTATACATAAATTTAATGAATGTGATCTCAAAAGACAATAAATGCAGCAGTCAGATCAAAATTAAACGAGTGTGCTAGACTATATAAGATGGGTTTATTATCTTAGTTCAATTTTATACTGCTTGTTTAAGTATATAGACGAGATATTTAATTTTATATAACTGGTTTAAGTATCCAGATGACATTTCATTTTATAGTATTTGTTTAAAAATAAATAACTTAAATTATTAATTTATTATATTTTATGTAATAATACAAAATAATATTAAAATATGTTATTTATGAAAGAAGAAGACAAAAAGTGAGAAAATAAAGATATTATTTTATAAAAAGTTTGTACATTTTTTACCGACTTCAAAAAGAAGGAGGTTCCTTATTATTTCTTAAGCCCAATAAGAAAAACTGGAATTAAAAAAGCACGAAGTATGATTATAATATTATAAATAACAATTATCTAATATAACATTATAATTGATGATTTATACAATTTGATAAGTTATTGTTTCCAACAATATTTTTACATATTTTTATGCAGGATTTGTTACCGTTTATTTAAAAAAAAGTATGACGATTTTTGCACAAAATTACTGCAGAAATTTTTGTAACCTCACAAATAGCATACTGAAAGTACAAAATTTTTATACGAATTACTAAAGAATTTTGTGTAATTTCTGTACAGGAATTAATTCTTTAAACTGCTCAAAATAGTATACGTAGCTATGAGGAATTGAAATATACTGCAAAATTTTTTACAGATTTTTATGCATAATTTATATTTATGCTGGAAAAAACTACAAACGAAAACCTTTCAAAAAAATGATCATAAATTTATGCAGTTTATTGAAGATTTTCTGTAGGATTTTATGCAGATATTTTGCAGATTTTTGCATAAAAAATGCAGTTTTTTTCCATACGGGGTAATTCTGATTTAGTCAGCTTAGCTTGAAAATTCCTTTTTTCTTTTCATTAGTATTATTTGATTTTTGCTTGTTGTGTTTAATTTATGGATTTCATTTTGATCGCGTGAAAAATAGCTATAATATAATTATTTAATTAGTAATACAAAATAAGTTACTGTAAATTAAACAAAATGTTTCACAACGGTAATGATCTTGATTTACCTTTGTGAGAAGATTTATCGGTTTTACAACCAGCAATAGGTGCCGGTGTAATACGACGCAGCATAATAATAATACCAGTGTCGGTAAAATTACTGTATACGCGAGCTAAATTGGAATAAACATAGACACTGATTCCAAAATTATTAGAGATAGGTTAGCTAGATACTAAATTAGACGCGTAATTTCGGAACATCGTCTGCTGACTGGAATGCAGCAGTAGACGAGGTTAACCCGAATATAGTAACAGATTTGTCCCTAACCCCATCGGAAATAGAAAATATCCCCAATATCCCTACAGATACAGCCCCGGTAAGAAGTAGTAATGCAAGACGGATGTACTATATTCAACTGCCAACCAGTCAATCAAGAGGACAATACCAAGATCCAATCTCCATGTATAATGAAAACTTTTATTATCATTGCCGGAGATAGAAAACGAAAGAGAAATACAGTCAGCGCTATTAGGGAAAACAGCAACACGGTAGAAAATATACAGCGATTAAATAACGAAAATTTAAGAATAAGAATTGACGTATACTATACCAAACCCAGTTAGCACTGTCCGTCTCGAAGGCGTTTTTAAAACGTCATTA
>JANSJX010000883.1:0-15100 GCA_026168455.1 Theocolax elegans | reverse complement strand
TGGTCCAGCAATATGCCCACAAAGATCGTATGAGGGATGCGTGACGTATATACCGGATGTCGTGCCGCTTTATACCGATTCGTTTACTTTTCTCCGTCCTTCCGGAAAACAGACACTTCTCTTCATTACGTTGCTTACACTGGCGTATATATATGTATTTACAGCCTACTAACCCGTACGGCGAGTCTTACGCGCGGAGCACGCTAAATTAGTAAATACATCTAATGCAACCAAATTCGTGGCCGACTGTATGCGCGTGATTATATCGATTACTAGGATGTATAGAAACGCTACACATCCTAGTAAGATGTATAAAAAAATTCTCCATATCGTCGACCGTCCACTTGAAAATCGAGACCAACGTCTTCGAAAGCGGTAGTACCAAACTCCAGCAGAAGGAATATATACGAAAAGTAAACACAAGCTGCGATTAAGTGCAGTGCATCTAATACCGCGGTGTCGATTGCCGAAACTCGATGGTCGTTGATCGCGCGTCGCGACAGGGCTAACACTTCTTCTCTCCTCTTCATTCAAATTATCTATAATTATTTTCCATTTATTTCTATTTAATTCTCCGACACGTAAGACTCGCCACACGGGTTATAAGGCTGTAAAATCTTTTACGCACTAGGTATATATGATACGTTAGCGCGATTAGAGGAAAAATATTATTGTGATGGATTAGTTATGCTGGACGCTCGCTGCGCTCGCGACCGCGGCCAACTACTATCCATTCACAATGATATTTTCCCTCTGATCGCATTAACCTATCATATATACCAAAGTACATAAATAACTATACATACGTATATGATCTCATACGCTAAGTGAGCTCCACGAACCGTCAGCGATAACTTATAAATTTCGCTAAAAAAAAATACAGTTAATTGTGGAATCGTTTGCAGGATTTGTAAATGGAAGTAAAAAAATTGCCGGGCTCGTAATCTGGAGGTTCCAGGTTCGATTCCGGCCCCGGCCGATGATACAAGCACCACTGGGAATATATTTTCAACTCGTGCTTTCTTAACAAAGACATCGTATGACCTCGTCGTGATTAGCACCGATTTGGGAGCATAAAAAGAGCGACGTTAAATAATAATAAAAAAAAACTAATAATTCAAGTTTTCTTATCAAAAAAGAAGTCGATAATTTGAAAAAATGATGATTGTAATATACTGTCAATATTGTAAATTGATATAGATTGTACATAAATTTTAAAATTGTATATACCATACTTGCTGATTTATATACTTTTCCAGAGTGTTTTTATGTTAAACGTTGAATATGATTTTGAATAAAATAAAAGATTTAAATCGTAAAAAACAGTTTTATCGACCCAATGATTAACAACATATAAATATATAAACTCACTGACAAATTTAAAATGCAGTTTACTCTAATAGTTTCAGTTATTAAAATTAAAATTTGATCACCCCGCGTAAAAAAAAAGTCTGGTAATAGTCTGTATTAGAAAAGTATGGCAAAAGTCTGGCTAATGAGACGATCCCAGACTTTATGATTTTAGAAATAAAAGTCTGGGAATTATTTTACCAGACTTTTTCATAGACTATCACCTATACATTTAATTTACTTGATATAGTCTGGGATTACTATCCAAGATATTTTCCAGATTTTATGCTGCATTTAATATTTATAACAGTCGCCATAATGGCGACGTCGGGATGTGGTAGACACTCCCGATCTGGATGAAGAAGTTTTCTTTAAATGTCATCCAAAAAGTAAGTAACAACTGTGACGTGCTTAATTTGTGAGAATATATATCATAAGAGTGACTTTTAATAAATCAAAAAGTGGAATTGCAATTAGTAATGCTTTTATTATTTGCCCGGAACACTCAAGTCTAAATCTAACCTCAAAAATTACAAAAGACACGTGTCTGAATGAAACAGCAAAGTGCATTATTGCACAAATAAAATTACAACAAAGGCTACAAATAAGAGAAGAATATTTAAATGACATTATTAATGAAACAAATAATGTAGATTTAAATCTAACTAGTGATCAATCAGAACTTGAAACTTTAAGAATCGAAAATAAATTGTTAAAACAACTGGTATCAGAAATGAGTGATAAAACTTACTATTAAAAAGTGCTTTGGAACAAGACAAGGAATAGACAATGTTGTAAAGAACCCTTTATATTCACAAGTTATTAATTACGAAAATATTAAACCAAAAGAAGTACCGAAATTAATAATCAAGAAAATAAATAATAAAGAGGACAAATACGACATCAGAAATGTGTCGCGCATTACTTGATAAAAAAGAAATCTGTGCAAACTAAGCAAATTATAATAAAATAATTCTGAAGTGATAGTGGAATGTATGAACGAAAAAAGTGCTACTGAGACGGAAAAAATTTTGAAAGAAAAATTATCAAATATATGTGAAGTCAAAAAGAAGAAGTATTTAAACCTAAGCTTAAAATAGTAGGGATTGATAATTTTGAAAATCTAAATACTAAAGCTATAGAAAATGATTTAAATGAAAGAAATTTTAAAGAATTTAATACTGGATGCAATGTTGTGCACAGATATGAAAACACGAGAACGAGGCTAGAAAGTGTTATAATAGAAGTAACGAGTGAAATTTACAAATACATAAGAGAAAATAAAAATAGAGTTTTTATTGGTTATCAAAACTGTAGAGTATATGACATTATCGATATAAGACCGTGTTACAATTGTGGAAGATTTGGACATAGTGGTAATAAGTGTACAAATAGTAAAGTTTGTTTGAAGTGCGCTGGTCCTCATAATACCGAAAATTGCATGAATATAGATAAACTAGCTTGTGTAAATTGTGTATATCACAATAATAAATTTAACAAAAATTATGACTTTAAACATGTGGCTAATGATAGTGAGTGCTGCCAAGTGTTAAAAATGAAAATTAAAAAATTTATAGATAACATTGATTATCCGATGAGTCCAAGTATACCAAGATACATCGGTAAATTAGATTTTAAAACATATAACTAATAGGAAGGTAAATAGGATAAAGGCTAAATCTACTATGTCGGTATCATCATTGCATCAAACAGCTCAAGTATCCAGCAAGATCATCAAAATGGAAAGCAACATTGAAGTGATTTCTGAGATATTAAGTGATACTTTAAAAAAAGAATTGGTTGTAAAAAATTTTGATACTTAAATACTTATATAAATTCTAATAAGGACAATATCTTATATATTAATATAAGAAGTTTAAATGCGAATTTTAACAAATTAGAAATTTTAATTAATGGTCTGAGCATTAAGCCTTTATGATTGTTTGTGCTGAAACTTGGAATTTGGAAATATTATCAATACTTTAATCTAAAAGGTTACAAAATGCATTACAATAATAGTAAATTGAATAAATCGGACGGTGTCGTTATTTATATTGATGAAAATATAAATGAATTTACTGAAATAATAGAAATTGGTAAACTTAAAATTCTCAATACACGTATAAATAACGAAATAGTAAATATAGAAATTTCTTCAATATATAGATCTCACGATATAAGTAAGACGGATTTTCTTATGAATATAAAAGAATTGTTAAAAATAAAAAAAATATCACTAATCATATAATAGTAGGAGATTTTAATATTGATATTTGGGTTTAGACAATGTTAGCCAAGAATTTCTAAATATATTCTAGTAAACGGTTACTATCCAGGTTTTTCAATCTATTACAAGACCATCTAGCTTATCTGATAATGGATCTTGTATTGATAATTTTTTATTAAAATGAAATCACTTAACACTAAATCGTTGCAAATTAATATACACAATTACAGATCATTTTCCTTTATTTTTATCAATTAAAAAGATTAAAGTATCTAGAACTGATAGAAAAAACGTACTACTAAAGTATAACAAACTCCATTCTTTTGCTAAAGGTTATAATTGGAATAATATACTAACAATGTCTGATCCTAATCTAGCAATTGATGTATTAATATCGACTATTAAAACTTGTATTGAGAAGGCTACAGTTACTAATATTAGTAACAAAAGAGATAAAAATAAACCAAGAAAAGGTTGGATAACTAAAGCTATAACAGTTTCATGTAATAAAAAGGAATTTTTATATAATATTTGGAGATTAGATACAAACAATTTATTAAACAAAGAAATATATAAAACATATGAAAAAATACTAAATAAAGTTATCAAAAATGCAAAGATATTGTATGATAAAGAACTAGTTGAAAACTCAACTAGAAATCCTAGAAAATTATGGAATATAATTAACCAAAAATTAGGTAAAAATAAGAAAAAAAGTAAAGCTATATCTTACATATACGATAAACAAATGAAAGTTATAAATAATACTACAGAAATTGCAAATACAATGAATAAATTTTTCACTGACATAGGTACTGAATTAAGGAAAAAAATTATCACACCAACGAATTACAGCAGGAAAATAACGAAAATTAATCAGAAATCAATATTTTTAAACCCGATTGTTGCATATGAAATCATTGAATGTTGTAAACGATTTTGATATAAAGAATGGAGGAGTAGATAAAATAAACACTAGAGTATTAAAGACATTATTAAGCTACATTGTAGGACCTTTGGTCCATATTTTTAACTTATGCATAGAAAAAGCTATTTGGCCAGATGCTTTAAAAATCGCTGAAATTGTACCTATTTATAAAGCTGGTGATAAAAACTATGCAGAAAACTATAGACCTATCTCTTTAATATCTAATCTAGCAAAAATCTTGGAAAAACTAATTTATAAAAGATTTATTAATTTTTTAAATAAATAGTGATATTTTGTCAAAAAATCAGTTTGGTTTTGTTAAAAATAAGGGAACTAAAGATGCTCTGCAATACATCTCTAGTAAACTGTACAATTGTTTAGATATGAGCAAACCAATCGCAATAGCTTTTCTTGATCTAGCAAAAGCTTTGATACAGTAGATCATATTATATTACTGAATAAGTTATATAACTATGGAATAAGAGGTGGTGCTTATGATATCATGAAATGTTATTTATCGAATAGACAACAAAGAGTTAAATTAGATAACGTTTTTAGTTCTAATATGACAGTAAAAACTGGTGTTCCTCAAGGTACAATATTGGGACCAATGTTATTTATTTTATATGTAAATGATATGTTAGCAGATAATATTATCTCATATGCAGATGACACTGCGATAATTGTCACTGGTAAAAATTGGAAAGAAGTTGAATGTTTAATGAATAGCGAATTAGAATCAATCTCCAATTGGTTGGCTACTAATAAATTGTCTTTAAATGTTAAAAAACAACTTATATTACATTTGGAAATTATTGCGATAGTGGTACCTGAGGTTAATAATTTTAATATTCATATAAATAATGTTAACATAAATAGAGTTGAGTATACCAAATACCTAGGTGTAATTTTTGACTTTAGAATGAGTTGGGGTAAACACATTGAATATATTGTTAATAAAACAAAATATCGTATCTTTGTGTTTCATAAACTGGCCAAGATTATGAACCTGGATACGCTTAGAATGATATATTATGCTTTATTTAATAGTATAATTAGTTATGGTATAATAGCTTGGGGTGGTGCATATAATAATTATATGAAAATATTACATAGTTTGCAGAAAAAATTATTAAAAATTATAAACAAGAATAATTTTATTATTGAAAATAATCCACTAAGTATTGAACAGATTTTTACACTAGATTCATTAATGTTCCATTACGAATCTCTAAAAAGCAATTTTATGTCTTCTAACAGCATAACGAGGAAAAAAAATTTAATTTTACCTCGTACAAGAAGAACAATTAGTTGTAAAAAATAGTTATATCAAAGCAATAAATATATTAATATGTTACCTAACGATATGAAAATCTTAAGCACCAAAAATAAGAAATCAAAAATTAAAAAATGGATTAAAAATAATATATATTAAAAAAAAGTTTTTATTTTCTGTTGTATTCGTCACAATTACTTTTAGCTACAGTTGTATACTATTTGGTTACTTTGAATAATTGTAAAGATTTATTATTTAAGTATATTAGTTAATATTTAAGTTAGTTTTAAGTTTTTTTTTTGTAAACCAGTCCCACCAACAGATAACTCCGTTTATCTCTGTGGGAGGTTTGCATGATGTAGGTGTTTCTATTATGTAAATTCTTTCTGGTTAAATAAATAAAATAAAATAAATAAATAATTAAAAAGTCTGGTAAAATGTAGATAGATATTTGAAGATTTTTTCCCAGATTTTAGGCTTGACTTCTTAATTATAATTAAAAAGTCTGGCAAAATACAGCTAGATATTTCCAAGATTTATATTTTGAACTTTTAAATTGTAATTAAAAAACTGTTTAAAAATTCTGCGAAAATTCATATACATGTCAATACTTTACAAGAGACTTTTAGGGTAAGTGAACTATAGCTTCTAATACCATAAAATGACAACAAATACCAATTTCTGCACATTATGTAAAAAAAGCAATCTAAAACCTTAAATTTAATTATAATTTTTTTATTATTTATTTATTAACTTTGGACATTAATAAGACATATTGACGAATCCGAAAGTATCGATGATAGTGAGGATTAAAGTATTATAGAAAACGCTAATCTTCCGCTTTATCTCGACGCACTTCTTACGGTTGAAGAAGTATTTTAGCGATTTTTACAGTCGCCATGCGACCCATTGTACCGGAGTTTTTACATCCTTAGGTATTACTATATAGATCTTCATTGTATTAAACCCAATAATTGTGTTGAAACAGTCTATAAATTAAGAAGTTTTTTGCAAATATGAATGCCCCATTGGAACGCCATTATTATTGCACAAATTGTTTTACAAAAGTAAATGAACAGTTTTGCGTTAAGTGCAATAGTGATTCTATAAATTAGATACAGGATTTAAAGAGCTTCTTAATTATTATCCTATAACGCGAAAAAAGAAAATAATTTACATTATGAGGATATATTTGATGGTAGTGTGTATAATACTTTACCTGAAAACTTTTTCAGCAAATAACAATAACATAACAATTACATGGAATACTGATGGTCTTCCATAATTTAAATCCTCGAAAATTAGTATATGGCCTTTTTACCTCATGATAAATGAGTTACCTTTTACCATTAACGAGTGAAAAAAGAAAATATGTTTTTGGCAAGTATGTGGATTGGTCCAACGAAGCCGTTATTTCTTAGTGTTTTTATACCCGAATTAAAGATTTATACGCGGGAATTGATTTTGAAATACCTGGTTCATTAAATCCAGTACGAGTTTGAGGAATAATTATTACCGGAACGTGTGATGTACCGGCGAAAGCCTTATATATAACAGAAAACAATATAATGAAATGTATGGGTGCTTAAACTGTAAAATACGAACAGAAACAATAGACAACGTTCAAACGTATCCGTTTATAAATAATATAGATGATCTACGCTCGACAGCAGAGACAAACTTGTTTACTCAACAAGCGCATGAGACTGGACAAGAAGTGTATGGTGTTAAGGGTCCATCCATATTAAGTTTAATAGTTCACGATTATGCATTGTGTGTATCAAGGGATTACTAAAAATTTATGTCACTTTGGTTTGACACAGAATATAAAACTTATTCATTTACACCCAACTTCGCGTACTCAACGTTTACCTCGAAAAATTTCTGATTATTCTATTAGAAGACGTCGGAATTTAAGTTGTTTCTTTTGGTATACAGCTTGCCAATTTTCCGAAGTTTTTTAAATGATGTGTATTTTAAACATCATCTACTTTTAGTTTATGGCATTAGATTAGACTTTTAAATTCTTCGAAGTGTTAGTAAACAATGATATAGCTCGGCGAGTGTTAACAGAATACGCTCAAAGATTTATTACTTTGTATGGACAAATCAATTCAACCTGTAATGTACATTTAATACTGCACTTACCTGAGGAGGTTAAGAAATTTTGTCCATTGTCGGTATCAACGAGCTTTCCGTTTGAAAACATGTACAGTATTTTAAAATCATACATACATGGATCAAAAAAACCTGAGCTGCAAATATGTTCGTCAGTGACAACATTTTTGACTTTATCAGAAATAAAAGATAAATTAATCAGACCTGAAAGTGACGCTTATTATTTTTGTAAAAGAGTTGAACAATCTGGCACATATCGATTTAAAACAAAATTCATTTAAAATAATATTTTGCTGTAGGTGCCCGAGAGAAACTTCAAACTTTTCCTATATATAACATAACCTTTTTTTGAGAACGGTATGGAAGTAAATCTAAGCAAATACCATTTTTTTTTAAATTATTGAAAGTTAGAATATACTATGAAAATAAATTATATGCTCAAGAAAAGAAAAACAAACTCTTCCGTTATATAATTTAAAATGAATGATAAATTTCAAATTGGGATTATTAATATATTTATTACTACATGTAAATGTTTTTGTGATAATCCTTGCAACGAATGCGATTTAAATTGTGTAACTTTGGCAGTCTTTAAAAAATGCGAAACCAGAGAAGCATTTTTATGCGATTTACTCATACTTATATATATATACCCAATGTATTTTCTACGAAATAACACATGATTATGTATTAATTAAAATACAAGATATTGTAAATACTTATTTTGCTGTAAATACTAATAGGTAATATTTTCATTGATTTGTATCATGCATTTTTTCTATGTACATATAATAAAGATGTTTACTTACAATTGCACAAAAACTATAGAAAATATATATGCATGTGTATATATATATAACAGCTGAGACCGAATGATAATATCAATTATACAGAAGAGTCATAAAAAAATCTCTTTGAAAACAATAAAATTATATCATCCGGTTCCTCTCCATAATTTCAATCAATAGAAAAGTATTATCTATCTTTTTATAAATAAATGCAAACAAAACGAAAATCTCGTATTATTCACAATAATTTCTAAATTATGAAAATTCAAAATTATAGTCGTTATATAATAACTTAAATATTTTAAACGTTGCATTACGCAATTCTATATATACCATAAAATGGTAATCCGATCGAATTCATTAAAAGCAGAAAACTAGCACTGAATATCCCAAATCCGATCCCTCTTCGTATTTTTCCACTTTATTCTTTTCAAATCACGGAAGTGTTTCGATTTTTGTTACCTTTCGCTCTCTCTCTTTCTGCGATTAAAATATAAATGAATTAAATAAAACAAAACGCAATAACTTATTAAATATATTTTTCTTTGCTTTTCTTTGAAATAATTATTTTGCCTGGTTTTTATTGTACAAATTAATATATGTTAAAATTTTTTTAAAGAAAAAAATTACATACGTGTATAATTATTATTGTCGCTATAACTCGAGTATTTTCTATAATAACATTTAACAAAATATACGCGGAAATAAAAGGAATCAAAAATATTTATTTAATTTTAAATAATTTAAATACTTTCTATTATTATTATTATAATTATTATTATTTATATTAATATTTTTTATAGCTTTAATCATTGTAAACGAAATAAAAATAAAGCACAGATTAATTTATTGTACTTCATGTAGCTTGAATATTGAAAATTATATCAAAACCTAATTAATTGGAATTATAATAAACTAGTGGATTTGGGCGCGCTACGCGCGCCGATGTTTTTATTCACTTGATTTTCGATTTTTAATGTTCGAGATCGAGATTCGAGATCTTCGATTCGAGCGCTCACTCAATTTATAATAGGATCTAATATCAATATAGATTTAGAATGCGGCTCCGGTCGTCAGGACGCTTTAGCGTGTCGACTCTCCAAGTCACCGGGATACGTCGGTACTCCATCTCACGTTGGTTAGACGTCTTCGCTGCTCACTTCTAATTTCTTCGCCTATTATCGTCAATTATATAACTCGTATATACGTATCACTTTCTATAAATGAATTAGATTGTAGAGCGGAAGCAACACCTTACAAAATCGGTGCGTAGAATTGACCGCACGAATCCCCGATGCCTCGAGCACGCGCCAAAATCCATGACGGACAAGAGGAGCTTCTTCTCGCAACGCGCTTATTTATATCTACAGGTCCTCCCCCCCTCTATTACCTCTTTCTATTACTCGTTATCAACTACTCTTACCTGTATTATCCACATAATAAGTGAACGTATAAATTGTATATACAAAAATATGGAATCTTTAAAAAAATGTAAAATATAATCTTTGTAATATACTGTGATTAATGTTATTGTGTGAAACATTATTGGCAATGAGACAAAATGTAATAGAATATAAATAATATTTGAAAATTATTAAAGTTAATATGTACGTCAAATTATCTTCAAACTAAAATATCATCATAGATTGTTTATAAGGATTATATTCATTGTAAGAGAGTTTTAAATTTCATATTAATGTAGTTGGAACGTAGTGAGTAAAATGACTCCCATAATCCATATTTAGTGTGAGTGTTTTTATATGTTGAATGGCAGGATGCAAATATGGAAGTCCCCGACATGCATTTGTATTATCATGAGTGATTTTTTTATGCCTGTAGGTATTCTCACCCAAACTAACAACATTTTACTTTAAGTTAAGGTTAATTTTGTATCCAAGCTGCGTACAGGAAATTTCATTTTCCTCTGCAGAATTTGGAGGCGTTATAGTGAGTTATTATGTAATAAAATTTTTTCTATATCGACTCTAAATGTTATAATATGTAACTCTGAAATAAATAAATAAATTAAAAAATAGCCTGCAAAATTATTTTGTTATTGATTGTTGATTATAATCATATTCAATAATATTCAAGAAAAGAGAGAGAGAGCGAGAGAGAGACGTGTTACTTCAAAAAACGTCCAACTCTCGAGCTCGAAAGTCGAAAAAAAAGAAAGAAGTAGCAGAGAATCATCCCGTCTGAAAAAAAAAACCGACACTCTGTATACATTTAATACCGAGTTTCGGCAAAGGAAAAAGGTAAAAAGAAGAAAGGGACGGACGGTGCCGCCCTCTATATTAGTACATTGCGGTGCCGCGAATTCGCAAACGAAACTCTCGATGACGAAAATGGTTGACAAATGACCCGGAAGTTTGTACCGGTTCGACGGATATGCAGATATTCGTGAGGTTCGATAGCTCGCAGCTTGGTCTCGCCGTTTTCCCGCCTTTTGGCTTCGGCTTGATTTACATCCTGTGGATATGGGAGGAGGCGGGGGGAGGGTCTGAACGTGACGAGACCGATATACCCACACGGAGCGAACAATATACACGTATAAAGCTTCGTATATATTATACCTTCACACTTTTTTTTTGCGGAGCGTGTGCGGTTCTCTATCGCTGGCCTTTATCGAGAAAGGCTCATATCTGTCATTTTGTTTGCCATCATTTTCTTTATCGTCTATTCTTTTTTTTCGTTTTTGTAGGAAACACGCGCGCACCGGACAAATACGAATCAAGTGTGTTGTGTGTGTATACGAGTATTGAACTTTTACCATTTTCTTTCGATGTAATTAAGTATATATATCGACCGAGTGGTGTATATTTAGAAATGTTTAAGGGGGTTCCATACTCAATTTTTGATGATTAATAACAAAAAATTGAACAGTATGAAAAAGTAAGAGAAAAGCGCCTTCGTTTATTGACAATCTAACTGTGTGCTGATTTTTGATTAAAATATTATTGCGTTTTTGAGAAAAGTCTACCAATATATCAATCTTTTCACCTCGTTTGAGGTTAGGTTCCACTTTTTGGTAAGACTTTTCTCAAAAACGCAATATATTTTAATCTGAACTTCAGCACAGAGTTATATTAATAAACGATGCGGCCTCTTCTCTTATTTTTTCGCATACTGTTTTATTTACAAATTTATTACTAATAAATCACGTATGCCGATAGGTAGGGATGATAATATTGCCTATGGCACCCCGTTAATGGAATCGTATTGATTTTAAAAGAATATATTTATTTTTATATATCAAGAGATTATTAATTTTTTCACTGTTCGATCAATGTACAATCGCACACGTGAATGTATACAATAAAAGTAACATTCTAAATAACTGATGAAGACATGTATAATAAAAGAGGAGAGAGAGAGAGAAAGTAATAAATATTCAGCATTCAAAACAAATGAAAATAAATGCGTATATATCTGGCCGCGATATAAACGAAATTATTGTATTAATGCCAATGTTATACTCGTACGTGTAGTCCAAAAAGAGGCGTTTTCGATTTTTAGTGAACTAACAATTTAATTTATTTAATTCAAATTTTTAAATCAAATCAAATAATAAAAACGCCTCTTTTTGAACCAACTGCGTGAACGAATAGAACAAATTTATATCGTCGTGTAGTGTTTTAAATAATAAAATGTATATATAAAAAGGCCAAAGTTTTTACTTTCCCAAAATTTTGACATGTTTCCAAATGTTTCCATTATGTGATTTTTTTTCAGATTTTATATTACTCTATGCCAAAGTGGTAGTCACAAAAAAAATGTAGCCATTTTTACACTTTTTGGCTAATCCATTAATTTATAGCTACTCAAGAAACATTTTTTACAAAAAAAAGTATATATATAGATTATATTTTTTTTGTAAATTCTCTGATCTTTTCACGAAAAAAAAGAAAGAAGTAGCAGAGAATCATCCCGTCTGAAAAAAAACCGACACTCTGTATACATTTAATACCGAGTTTCGGCAAAGGAAAAAGGTAAAAAGAAGAAAGGGACGGACGGTGCCGCCCTCTATATTAGTACATTGCGGTGCCGCGAATTCGCAAACGAAACTCTCGATGACGAAAATGGTTGACAAATGACCCGGAAGTTTGTACCGGTTCGACGGATATGCAGATATTCGTGAGGTTCGATAGCTCGCAGCTTGGTCTCGCCGTTTTCCCGCCTTTTGGCTTCGGCTTGATTTACATCCTGTGGATATGGGAGGAGGCGGGGGGAGGGTCTGAACGTGACGAGACCGATATACCCACACGGAGCGAACAATATACACGTATAAAGCTTCGTATATATTATACCTTCACACTTTTTTTTTGCGGAGCGTGTGCGGTTCTCTATCGCTGGCCTTTATCGAGAAAGGCTCATATCTGTCATTTTGTTTGCCATCATTTTCTTTATCGTCTATTCTTTTTTTTCGTTTTTGTAGGAAACACGCGCGCACCGGACAAATACGAATCAAGTGTGTTGTGTGTGTATACGAGTATTGAACTTTTACCATTTTCTTTCGATGTAATTAAGTATATATATCGACCGAGTGGTGTATATTTAGAAATGTTTAAGGGGGTTCCATACTCAATTTTTGATGATTAATAACAAAAAATTGAACAGTATGAAAAAGTAAGAGAAAAGCGCCTTCGTTTATTGACAATCTAACTGTGTGCTGATTTTTGATTAAAATATTATTGCGTTTTTGAGAAAAGTCTACCAATATATCAATCTTTTCACCTCGTTTGAGGTTAGGTTCCACTTTTTGGTAAGACTTTTCTCAAAAACGCAATATATTTTAATCTGAACTTCAGCACAGAGTTATATTAATAAACGATGCGGCCTCTTCTCTTATTTTTTCGCATACTGTTTTATTTACAAATTTATTACTAATAAATCACGTATGCCGATAGGTAGGGATGATAATATTGCCTATGGCACCCCGTTAATGGAATCGTATTGATTTTAAAAGAATATATTTATTTTTATATATCAAGAGATTATTAATTTTTTCACTGTTCGATCAATGTACAATCGCACACGTGAATGTATACAATAAAAGTAACATTCTAAATAACTGATGAAGACATGTATAATAAAAGAGGAGAGAGAGAGAGAAAGTAATAAATATTCAGCATTCAAAACAAATGAAAATAAATGCGTATATATCTGGCCGCGATATAAACGAAATTATTGTATTAATGCCAATGTTATACTCGTACGTGTAGTCCAAAAAGAGGCGTTTTCGATTTTTAGTGAACTAACAATTTAATTTATTTAATTCAAATTTTTAAATCAAATCAAATAATAAAAACGCCTCTTTTTGAACCAACTGCGTGAACGAATAGAACAAATTTATATCGTCGTGTAGTGTTTTAAATAATAAAATGTATATATAAAAAGGCCAAAGTTTTTACTTTCCCAAAATTTTGACATGTTTCCAAATGTTTCCATTATGTGATTTTTTTTCAGATTTTATATTACTCTATGCCAAAGTGGTAGTCACAAAAAAAATGTAGCCATTTTACACTTTTGGCTAATCCATTAATTTATAGCTACTCAAGAAACATTTTTTACAAAAAAAAGTATATATATAGATTATATTTTTTTTGTAAATTCTCTGATCTTTTCACCAAAATACTTCAAAGCATATATACAGGCTATAGGTACCCTGTAAGTAATTAAACCTTAAAATGAGGATGAGAAGGTTTGATCATCGAATACAGATCAAAAAATTCCTGGAGACGCCTTTTTTTAGTCTCAAAATACCTGCGAAAATCCTTTTATATCACAAACATAAAACTCTGTGCTAAAAATAATTTTAGTAGTCTATAATGTTAAATGTTTTCGGAAATTTTCGTCAATTTTTTAAAATTTGCAAAAAATTTACATGAATACATTTTTTTAATATTAAAAAAAAATTTGAAAAAATTCCGGCGCATTCCTTAATGAATTCCAAGAACTTTTCACTTTTCATTTTTCAAATAGCTCTTAGATTTTAAGCTGCAGCGTTCTGAATTTTATCAAAAAATGATTAATCACATCGGGCACCATCTTGGAAACTGCCATGTTAAATTTCTTTCTCACCCCACCTATCTTTAAGTTTATGACCCGAGGACACTTTTCTATTCATAAAAAAATGCATATATTACTGGTTGCATAAACAAATTTTAGATAAAAAATATTTGCAGTCGAAAAAGCGGCATAGTTTTGCAAAAAATTGTTTATAATTTTTTAAACATTAATATTATACTAATTCTAACACCATATTCTGAAAAGCATGAAATTCTACTTCGGATTGCTTGTTTCTCAATTTTTTTGAATACGAATAATATGGGGATAAAATTGAATGCAAAGTTAAAATTAATCTTGTAACCATAATTAATCCATTTTAAAAATATTAATAAAACATATTG
>JANSJX010000882.1:0-15108 GCA_026168455.1 Theocolax elegans | reverse complement strand
AGTGCCACCATGCTCTGAATGAACTGGCTGGCTTCCGCTCTGTGACCTTACTATGGTGCCAAGTCACATTGGCATCAGGGGAAACGAAGTGGCAGACAGACTTCCAAGCAAGCAAGCAGGGAACGGTTTATTGGATCGGAGCCAATTGTTGGCATCTGCAACTCGGAATTTGTAAAGATAACCCGAGAGTGGATAGCCAAGAAACACGAAGAGGCCTGGAAGAATGCGCCTGGCGGTCGTGTAGCAAAAAGTTTTATTAAACCTCAAATGCTAGGAGACTGGGCTTCCCAAATCTTCAAGTTACAAGAGGAACGCAAGATTAGTGGCAGCTGTGATAACTGGCCACGGCGCGTTACTTAAATACAGACATATGATAGGACTAAGCGAAAGTCCAACATGTAGATTCTGTAAATTAGAGCCTTCATGGAGAGAAGGGGAACCCATCTTGGGGAATTCCTTCTGCAGTGTATAGACTTTACGGCAGAGGACATTCTTTAAATCGTCAACGTTGGTATTTATCTAAATTTCTTGCGAGACACGTCGATTCGACTTGGCAATTTATATCCTGATATTAAATTCGGATATGCAGCTGGATCGATTGTAATTGCGGTTCTTTTCCTAAAGTAACATTTTTCTCGTTTGCATAATTATCAGTCATGCAATCGTATATACAACCTGCAATTACGCAACGATTGATTTTAGATTACGGTTATTTAATTCGGTGAAAGATAATGATCATTTAAAAATCCTGAAAATATTCTTTAATTCTCATCTATATATTACTATTTCAATTTCACAAATAATCTCGCTGATCATTCTAGTTGGATACAAATTGTCTAATTTATATTTAAATATGCGAATTCACTGTAACTACGCACACGCGAAAAATGTTTTACAAAGGAAGAAAGTTACAGGGAGCATGCGAGGCTCGAACGAGATCTCCGTTATCGCGATATCTCGCTTTAGGAGCTCTATCGATACAACTATAGATGTACAAATAGTATATAGTGGAACACAGGGTAAAAAACGGAATAGGAAACAAAGGAGACTAAGGTAACTGCGATCGGGTGTATCGCGTTGGTGTAATTTCATGGTTCGACGCGTGGCTGACTAACCGACCGCTGCCGCTACTCGAGGCTTCACGCATTCGATAGTTGTATATATATCTCTCTATAATTATAAATATTTCGCCGCCGCCGCCGCCGCCGCCGCCGCCCCGCCGTGTCTAAGAATTCAGAATTCAACATATATATATGTTTTATATATATATGTCATATACATGTTATATATATATATATGTTATATATATGTCATATATATGTCATATATATATGTTATCTCTCTATAATATATAAATATTTAGCCGCCGCCGCCGCCCGCCGCCGCCGCCGTGTCTAAGAATTCAGAATTCAACATAATATATATGTATTTATATATATGTCATATACATGTTATATATATATATATGTTATATATATGTCATATATATATGTCATCTCTCTATAATATATAAATATTCGCCACCGCCGCCGCCGCCGCCGCCGCCGTGTCTAAGAATTCAGAATTCAACATATATATATATGTTTATATATATATCTCTCTATAATATATAAATATTTCGCCGCCGCCGCCGCCGCCGCCGCCGTGTCTAAGAATTCAGAATTCAACATATATATATGTTTTATATATATGTCATATACATGTTATATATATATATAGTTATATTAATGTCATATATATATGTCATATATATATGTTATATATATGTATATATAAGTCATGTATATGATATATATATGTCATATATGTTATATGTGTCATATATATATGTGTGTGTGTGTATGTGTGTGTTGTATTTGTGTGTGCGTGCGTGTGCGTGTGTGTGTGTGTATGTGTGTTTGTGTGTGAGTGTGTGTATGTGTGTGTGTGTGTGTGTGAGTGTGTGTGTGTGTGATCATACACTTTTCCAAATATCCATATGTGATAGATACAATGGGTTAAAAATTAAATACATTAATTATTGCATTTTTAAGATAATTCATAACTTTTTACAGAACTGAAGGCCATAAAAATGCTACAGACTATTTGAAAGGTATTGCTCCAAGCTTTCTTTCAAACTTTGGATAAAAATCAATTTACACACACTTACACTTTTTTAAGTTGAATATTGGCATGTATTTTATATAAATTTACATTGAAATTAGAAATTCTAACCCAGAAGTGTGTGTGTGTATGTGTGTGCGTGTGTGTGTACGTGTTATTTGTTTTTTCAAGAATAGATAATATATGTATTTTTTCCGTGCGCAAAAAAAAGTTGTATAACTTGAAAGAATGTGTATTAGTTTACTTCTTCCTGATAAAAACTCATAAAAAAAACGGACCTAAATTTACTGTAATGTTTTTAAAAATATGCACAATTTTACGAAGATAAAATAAATATTAATCAAGTATAACATACACTTTTCCAAATATCTATATGTGAAATACAATAAATTAAAAATAATCATAATTATTGCATTTTTAAGATAATTCTATTATAAACAGTAATGGCAAAAGATAATTCAAATTTTAACAGAGGATATAAAATACGAATTACATTTCAAAATTTTTGAATTTATTATTTTAGTAGTATTTAATCTAAATATTATTCAATCAAAATTTAAAAATTGTATGGATATAAATAAGTAGATTACGTATATTATATAAAACAATATTTTATATAAACAAGTATGTATTTATTAGAAACAAAAGGTTATTTAAGGAATGCCTTTGTTTATAATAATTAAAATAAATATATGGGCTCTGTAACTAAAGGGAAAAATAATTGGATATAATTATGGATTAAAACGCAAATTTTGAAAGCGGGTGCAAATTACGATTACGGGAGAAAGGAGAAACAGGTTTTATTTATATACCGCTAAATTTTATAAATAATTCTTTAAAGCTAATACAAAAATTAATTTAATTAAGAAGAAGGTTTATTACTCTTAAGCATAATATTAAGACATAGAACTTTTGGCGATGATCGTTCGTCATTAATAAATTAATTTTAGAAGGTGAATTTCTATTTATAACGGTTTAAATAATCCAAATGTTAATAAGTTGTTAACTAAAATACTACAATTTAGTAGGTATATTACTTTACTATTTTGGTAAGTTAATTTTTCATTAACATTATATTATTAAAATATAAAGTTAAGCTTTATAAGAATTCATATAGTTTAAAATTACAGTTAACATTTAATATGTCTATTTTTTTTTATTTTTATTCTGATTTCATTACACTAAATTTGGTAAGCTTTTATTTATAAATTATATAACTATAGCAATACCTCCAAGGTGTTGTATGATCTGTTTAATTTTTAAGGTGTCCATGGTAGTGAAAAAAATACAATTTAAAACATTATTTAATTAAATTTATTACGAAAAACGTTTTTCGAAATTAAAAATATGGGGTTGGCGCGCGAAGCGCGCAGGGGGGCGAAGCCCCCCTAGTATAGATATATATTCGGACAATATATTACGCTATATCTATAATAATCCTGACGGTTCTCTTTGAGATATTGCACACGGGTAAATCTCTCTTTCTCCTCCTACATGGCGATACGTGCACTACGGATCAAAAGTGTTTCACCGTACCGAAATCTCCTTTAAACTATATATCAGTGTCAAGTACCGCCAATATTTCCTACACATGCCGTCATATTCTAATGATCGGAATAAATTAAATGAATTTTATTATTTCTTTTATCTTGGAGATTATGTCTATATATGATTATTTTTCTCATTTTATTCAAATTTTATATATATATATCTACTATATATATATATATAATACTATATATTATATATATATATATATATATGTATATGTATATATAAGCGAGGTTTAAACGTATGAGAAAAATACCGTGAGTATATACATTATTGTATATCGATGCGCAGGAAATCGAAAAAAGTGCTTCTTCCGGGAGTGGTAAAATTGAATTCCTCGAATTGGATGTGTTTCGTTTATTAAAACCCATTAATTTTTGGTGCCGGGCGTGATTGCGCGAGGGAGTTTTCGCGAGCCTGCGCTTGATCGACCGCGTGTGCGCCGGCACGTATAACTCGTCTTCTCGGTTTTCTCGTCGATCAGTCGTTAGTGGCCCACGCGCCCTTTTCAATCCACGTTTTTTTTCTCTCTTTTCAAACTGGATTCGCATCTTTTTACTTTACGTTATGTTTACGTCACGGCTGTACGTGAGGAAATTTTTATTAAAACCATTCAGTCGTATACCGCGATAATGCGACAATGATCGATTCTTATTTGAAGAAACGTTTAATTATCACGAATGCCCTGCACCTTATGTGCTTTATTATTATTTAAAAATTTATGGCTTAAGAAACAGCGAAGTCTATCTATCCAAAGTTATTATTTAAAATATCACGTCACCACTTACTGGATTGTGTCCTCCATATTTGCTATCTGCATTATAATAGACTATATAATAAATATATGAATCTAAAAAGAAGTAAAATAAAACTTGTTACCACATACTATTCTTAAAATATGGGTTCGAGCAACAAATGTCAAATTCACTGCTCATACTTTCCTTTCTATTGTCCACGCAATATATATATATAGTAATAAAAATCTAAATATCTATCTATGTATAATATATTTATATATGTATAGATATTAAGATCTTTTTATTGCTTTTTGTTTTCTTTGAAGAATAATGTATTTGCATTTGAATTATCATTTTTAAAAGGTATACATTTTTTTATAAAATCGTAATAAATCTTTCATTTTTCACGTGCGTATATACGTTATTCTTACTATTTTTATTTTACATACGTACCGTAAAACTTGTGCACAAAATAAATAAATTATCGTACTTTATAATGTATGCTGCAGTAGAGCAAACAAGTGTATAAAAAATTTCGATAATTCAAAATTATCCATTATTTTCCATTTAATTGCATAAAGAGTATAATGCACAATTCCCCGAAGGATTGAAACAAATAGAAAACGAAGAGAAAATTTGGCGCGAGAAAAAAATCGATGGATAAAAAAAACAGCACAGCAAGTACTGTGTGCGTGTATTTATCAAGAGAGAGGGATGGGAGAGAAGAGAGGAGAGGAAAGCGCCAGTCAAAATTTAGAACGATGAAGAAGCGTCGCCACGAGTACACGAACAAACTCGACGGGGTTTCCCCTAGCGTATCGGCGTAGGTATAACGAGCCGCGAACGAAGCGAAACGAGGCAACCCCCATATACCTCGAAGCAACGTGCGCGAACCACGGTAAATTTATGCGCGGGCTATTAATCAAGAAGCACGGGTGCCTGGGTGCGATATCGCCCTCACCGACTGCACGAGGAAACGACACTATAGGCTTTTTCTTTTTTTTTTTTTTTCTTTTTTTTTTTGCTTATGTAACTAACCTATACGCTTAATCTTGACGGATTCTTTTCTGATCATTCAAATTGGTTGATTGTTTTCCGATGCTGTCGATGAAGGAAAAATATGTTAATTTACAAGGTCCGTGGCGTATGTACAACTCCTGAGTATTACACACACACACAGTATACACGTTATACCACGGATCGTACATCATTCCACCCAATCGTAAATTATTTTTGACTCGAATATATTGTGTGTACGTTGTTGGCTATGAATTTTAATTTTATTCCCCGTTTACTGTGTATACGCGTACAAAGTGTACTTGATTATGATAATTCTTTTACCGTCATTTTTTTCATCAAAGTAGAAAAGAATCCGTTTGAAAGATCGGATATTTCGGAATAATGGTAGTATCATCATTTTGCAACGAGTTACATCTGAGATTTACGCGATGCACATATATATTATGGATATGGAGAAAAATTCCTTCAGAAGAAATTATCATGTAATTTGCGGTAAAGATTTATTAATGATTTATAATTTTTACCATCTTCTTTTACCGAATTTTACACTGTCTACCCATTATAATTAAACTTAAAATTAAACAAATAATATCTAAATCAAGTTAAGATTTCGACTATAGCTACAGGTTAAAGTGTAATAATCATTTAGTACGTGTAATAAATCATAAATAATCATAACACGCGGTTACACGCGATATACTCAAAGACATTCAATTTTAGATCAAACGAAAAGAAAAAATAATAATCAGAAGGTTTCATCTTGTCGAAGATTCATCGACTGAAAGGTTCATCGCGTAAGTTCGAACGAGAGCAAAATCACCGTTTCCGTGTTACGAGAGAAGGAGGGAAAGGGGGGAGGGGTGAGGGAGGGAGGAGGTAGGAGGGATGCCAGTGGTTCGCGTTACTTTTCTATTCGCGCCGCTATCGCTTAAAGTGAAACCATGAAATCGGCGAAGCACAACAGTTTCGAGGAGGATAAGAAAGACAAATTGCGAACGCGCTGTTAATCAAAGTTTTTTAACGCCCCCATCGCTGCACCGGTCACGATAAAAATCACCAAAGCAGTGTACGCGCACGCGCTCAACTTGTTCACCGAAAAGTCGATCGTATATATGTATATAAACCCCCTCGCGTGCGAACGATGAGAAATACAAATGCCATCTTTGAGTTTATCATATATATACGAAAAACAAAAACGATATTTAGGGTGGTATATTGTATAGGATACGGCTGAAGAAAAACGTAAATGGTTTTTCCGATACGTTGCAGATGCGATACCTCTATACACCTTCGAAGTTATTAAATTTTGTGATATTATATTTAAAAAACTCATTCGAATAAATGTTGAATCCATTGTTTGTTCGAGCACGTGTCCAGTCGAATAAACGCACACGGTTACATGTGATAAAAAAAAGGGAGTAATTTGGTAGTCACTGTCGTGAACAAGATAAATTTGTAGAAACGAGATGAACGAGAGATCGAAAGTTTGTTCGGGACTGGGTTAAATCTCCGGGTGTATACAAAGAGACGAGGACCGAGGCCGAGGTTGTACAGATCGGGTCGCAAACGCGTGTCCGAAATTTCCGAGGGTTAGAGAGAGAGAGAAGAGAGAAGGAGATCGATCGCACGCGAGTTGCGCACGCCGACGGGGGGTTATCGAAAATCCGCGCTTCCGCGGGACAGGTTGATGGATGGTGACCGGCGTCTCGGACAAATGGCCGCGTGTGTACATAATGCGTTGGGAGGATACCTCGCGAACGAGTCTCGTTCTATATATATACCACTCTACCGCACCTAAGATAGAGCACCTGAGTGAGAACCTGCTGTCTATACTACCTAGAGATATACGAGGAGGTTCCCGAGACGGAGACCCCAAATTTCCGGATATGCCAGACCTGACTTTACATTACCCGATCTACCCGCTAATTCTCTCTTCCTATATATTTTTTATTTCTCTTACCTTCAATTCAAACTACTTCGTACCTATTTACGGCCTGTATTACTTTTTTTATATATATAAATGCAAAATTCAGCTTGAAATACTTGTCAATTGTAATATCGCGTTCCCGGTGAGATTACCTTCATGTGCATATACACGGCGCACATGTGTATTACAAAAGTAATATTTATAAAATTACAACTTTTTTTAACCGGAAAAATCAGTGACACATTTTTTATACAATGGTGCATTTAATCGATTATATACTGCGTACACGCTTTATCAACATTCAATTCCAATGTAATCTTGAATTTTTCACATAGAAAATATAACAATTATACGTACATGAATAAATTACAATGTATCTGCGGGAATACGCCACAATTCGCGGCTATAGCGTATACGTATACGCCTATATAATGAATTAAAAGTTAAAATAAAATTGCGTGTTTATATAGGCGATCGTCAAGTTCTATAATGTCTAGAATACTAGTTTTATGAATTCGAAAAATTGCTATTTGACAAAGAATTTTTATAGAAGCTAGCTCATCGAATTTTTAGTGTCGCGTACAAGTCGTATTCCTTATGACTATTTTCTTCTCCTCCTCGTATAACTCTAGAAAATGTTCCGTAGCAAAAGACTCTGAAGGTTGCATTGCCTCGAGCACTCTCTTCTCTCTTTCTTTCTATCTTCCTCTTTATCACCGGTACCCTCTCTATTTTATGTCTCCAATGGGACATCTAACATTTTCTTTCGAAAAATTATTATTTCTACATCGTTTCAACGTCGATGTATATATATGTATATATGTATATACACTCCGACACAAGCGATTTTGCACAACATTAGTCAGGTGAAAAATCAAATTATCCACAAAACTTTTCGATTTATTTTCTTTGTAAACATTAACTTTTGAGTAACGTACACTTTTAATAATGGTAGATAAATATTTAATATATGGAAATTACAGGGGAGCAGTGTTTTGAGAGAAAATAGATGCATTTTTTTCGAATTTTGAGTAACCCGATGAAATTGTGGGAGAAAAAAGCAGGTGTTTCAAGACTATACCAGATACCCCGAAAAGCTCGACCTCGTTCTCAAGATTTTCGCACGGTTACCTCAATCTACTCTACTCTATCTCCTTCTCCTTTCAAACTCTTTATATATTTCCCAGCGCACGCTTCCGTAGAGTTTAGTCTCTACAAGGGCTCCCCAATAAAATTCTAACGACTATATACATGTTCGGGTATACGTACATACGTATGTCTGGTACATACGTGAACGCTTTTATACCAGCATCCCTCCTTAAAGTATGATTTATAAATTACTTGCAATCGTGAATTAGGATGAAAAGATGGCGAGGAAATCGCGAGATAAAAAAACATATGGAATCGATGCGATCAATTCCCGTGAAAAATGATTGCATGTAGAATGCATGTAAAATACATGTATGCTACATGTAGTCGATGCATGTAATCTACATGTATCTTATGACCGATTTCTGCATCTATAGTTCATCAATAAAGGTGTAGTTTTCGTGTACCGTTGATGTAGATGAGGTGTAAATGTAGTGCAGATGTACACAAAATTAATCTTATTTATGCTTCATTTTCACGTTATATATATATATCAAACTTCATGAAAACTACATTTTTATTAACGTACATCATCTGAAATAAGTGTATTTTACATGAATTCTTCATATAAGTTCTTTAAGAAACATTTACATGCATTTTACATACATTTTGCATGTAACTTGTTAAAAAATGAATTTTACGTCAATGTAAATGCTTTTAATTTATTAAAAAAATAGAACATATTATAACTTTATATAACGTAAGTAATAACATTTACGAAATCAATAATGATGTTTTTTTCGATATTTATCATTTTCTCTTGATTTTGATCTTTCTTTGGCTTTTCTATCGAAATGATACTTTCGCCTTTTATGTGTCTCATAATATCCTTCTCTTTTTCTTGAATATTCTCTACTACCCTCTCTTGATCTTTTTGGTCTTTTTCTAATTATTTCATTTTCCTTCTTCTTAGCCTCAGTATCTTTTCTTCCTTTTTCGCTTGAAGGTTTCTTTTCGATTAATCCTTCTATTTTAACTTTATCTGCATCTTTTTTCCCCCTTTTCTGCATATTTTTCTTTATTTTTACTCTCAATAATTATTTTTTCGTAAATAAATTATAATTGATTACTTTCTTCTTTTAGGATAGTCTGGTTGCGGGTATCTGGAAATAAAAAAGCAAAACACAAAGTATCGAAATATTTTTTTTTATATTTAAAACAACGGAAAAGATTTAATGGCAGCAAGAAAATTTTCGATACAGAAAATTTAAGGTTAATAGGTTATCAGACCTATAACCAAGTCGTATTATTAAATCTGAAAGACTTTCATATTATTAAAGACTTATCTGAGTAATCTGGTATCAATCATCTTCATAATTTAGACCTGGTGCGTCAACTCCGACGAAGACTTTATTAGCATCCGCAGCGGCAGCGCAAACAAATTCTCAAAGTCCGTCACACTGAAGTTGCATCCATGCGAAGTCAAACGTTAAACTATAAAGATGCAAGTATATGTTTATGCAACTTCATTGTGTTTGACTTCGCATCGATGCAACTTCAGTGTGACGGACTTTGAGAATTTGTTTGCGCTGCCGCTGCGGATGCTAATAAAGTCTTCGTCGGAGGTGACACACCAGGTCTAAATTATGAAGATGATTGATACCAGATTACTCAGATAAGTCTTTAATAATATGAAAGTCTTTCAGATTTAATAATACGACTTGGTTATAGGTCTGATAACCTATTAAACTTAAATTTTCTGTATCGAAAATTTTCTTGTTGCCATAAATTCTTTTCCGTTGTTTTAAATATAAAAAAAATATTTCGATACTTTGTGTTTTGCTTTTTTATTTCCAGATACCCGCAACCAGACTATCCTAAAAGAAGAAAGTAATCAATTATAATTTATTTACGAAAAAATAATTATTGAGAGTAAAAATAAAGAAAAATATGCAGAAAAGGGGGAAAAAAGATGCAGATAAAGTTAAAATAGAAGGATTAATCGAAAAGAAACCTTCAAGCGAAAAAGGAAGAAAAGATACTGAGGCTAAGAAGAAGGAAAATGAAATAATTAGAAAAAGACCAAAAAGATCAAGAGAGGGTAGTAGAGAACATTCAAGAAAAAGAGAAGGATATTATGAGACACATAAAAGGCGAAAGTATCATTTCGATAGAAAAGGCGAAAGTATCATTTCGATAGAAAAGCCAAAGAAAGATCAAAATCAAGAGAAAATGATAAATATCGAAAAAAACATCATTATTGATTTCGTAAATGTTATTACTTACGTTATATAAAGTTATAATATGTTCTATTTTTTTAATAAATTAAAAGCATTTACATTGACGTAAAATTCATTTTTTAACAAGTTACATGCAAAATGTATGTAAAATGCATGTAAATGTTTCTTAAAGAACTTATATGAAGAATTCATGTAAAATACACTTATTTCAGATGATGTACGTTAATAAAAATGTAGTTTTCATGAAGTTTGATATATATAACGTGAAAATGCAGCATAAATGAGATTAATTTTGTGTACATCTGCACTACATTTACACCTCATCTACATCAACGGTACACGAAAACTACACCTTTATTGATGAACTATAGATGCAGAAATCGGTCATAAGATACATGTAGATTACATGCATCGACTACATGTAGCATACATGTATTTTACATGCATTCTACATGCAATCATTTTTTCACGGGTTACTATCATTATAAAGGGTCTAAGAAATATATTTCATCCATACTTTACCAAGTCGCTTTAAAAATAATTAAGAATTTTATTTCACCTAGCAAAAAAAGTTTATGCAAAAAAAAGTTAATTAAACATTGTTTAATCCCTTAAATCCAAGCTTATTGAAACATAATTATATAAAAAAAGTACATTAAAAGTTGTTATGTAAATTATTATACATTCAATAATCCTTAAAATATTTTCGTTCAACGTGTTTGTGGTTCAAATATTATTATGGGTAATTTAGGATAATAAAGGATTATTGAAATTTTGATTATCGTAAAAAAATTATAATATTAACGTAAACCACTTTATTGCTTTTTTTTAACGTTTATTTCGCGATACTATTTGTTGATCGCGTTATTAATTATCTCTAATGCACTCTAATACCGCATTATGAGGTTTCTAAGTAGATAAGAATGTTACGCTACATAATTTATTAATTTATATACTCGTCGCATCAATCAATTATTTACAAAGTTTAATTTTTTCACGCCTAAAACAAAATCGCGAAATTTAAGTTGCATAAGAAAAAAAAACTGTAACCGCGAGATCAAAAAAATTATCAAAATGTAGAAAAAGATCAGGAGAACGACCTCGAGATAGGTCAAGAGAAACGACGCGACGCCACGGTACTTCTTATTTACGTCTCTTTGAGCATTTTTAAACATACCGAGTTCTCACCTTTTAGACACATTTACTTTATTCTTACTGACGTAACCTCGACATTAGCATTTTCAATTAAACCACTTTGTTTTTTCAACAACAAAAAATGTGCTTATTGTTCATTCTACCCGTATGCAGTGGAGATTATTTTTACCCGAAATGAGGAAAATGACTGAAATTATACAACTGGTGGCGCCTTAAAAGCATCCTTAATTGTATAGCAGTATACTTCACAAATTAATTACCAAATCGTTTCATATAATGTGTATGCAATCGTAGCGTAGATATAGACGCGGACGGAAAACGTAAAGTTTGAAATACCAAAGAGCAATGAAGCGGATCGAATAATCCAAGCGCGATATAAACGAGTGAAATCGAATTGTATTACGAGAAATCAGCTCACGTACCGGTACTTTAATATACAGAGGCTGGGTGCCGCAAAAATAAACGATCAACCATGTAGTATATATATATATAAACCTTGGGAAACGTGTTATATATATCTAGAAAAAGGGCGGCGCGTTGCGAAATCGTTGAAATGGATTCTCGTGAACATGCAGGGAATGCCCGCGAAAAAAAAATTACATGTAATACACATATAAAAAACATGTGTACGACATGTTGTTTAAAACATGTATCATGCATGTATCTTGTGACCGAATCCCATATTAGAAATACACGTACATTCGTGTTTGGTTCGTGTGGGGTTGATGTTTTATACATGTGATATCTGCCAAATGTATAACGAATATGTATATTATAAGCGTGTGGACACTTTCTTTTTTCAACCTTAACACTCGTGTAGCTTATGTGTAGATATTATAAATATTTAGTGTATCTGAGATGTTTATAGAGTGCACTCCATAAATATCTCAGGTACACTAAATATATTTACAATATCCACATGGAAGGTACACACAGGCGACACGTACAAAATGTAAAAATTTTTATAAGGTACATGTAGGCTACGTGTACCTGAAAACATATAGTGTACATGTTTATTACATGTGTGACACATGAAATCATTTTTTTACGGGAATTGATAGATCGCTGCGTCTTTTGATCTCATACACTACAACATTTTCTTGCACAGCCCCTACTTAAAAAATTCGTTCCTTCTCTCTCTCTTTCGCTGTCTCCGTTTCTCTTTTTCGCTATGTATCTCTTTTTTTAGGACAGTCCGATTGCGCGTATCTGAAAAAATAAAAAAGCAAAACACAAAGTATCGAAATATTTTTTTTATATTTAAAAAAGTAAGAAAATGTATAAGATAACGGAAAAGAATTTATGGCAGCAAGAAAATTTTCGATACAGAAAATTTAAGGTTAATAGGTTATCAGACCTATAACCAAGTCGTATTATTAACACTGAAAGACTTTTATATTTTTAAAGACTTTTCTGAGTAATCTGATATTGATCATCTTCATAATTTAGACCTGGTGCGTTAACTCCGTCGAAGAGATTTTATTAACATCCGCAGCGGCAGCGCAAACAAATTCTCAAAGTCCGTCACACTGAAGTTGCATCGATGCGAAGTTACATAAACATATTCTTGCATCTTTAGTTTAACGTTTGACTTCGCATCGATGCAACTTCAGTGTGACGGACTTTGAGAATTTGTTTGCGCTGCCGCTGCGGATGTTAATAAAATCTCTTCGACGGAGTTAACGCACCAGGTCTAAATTATGAAGATGATCAATATCAGATTACTCAGATAAGTCTTTAAAATATAAAAGTCTTTCAGTGTTAATAATACGACTTGGTTATAGGTCTGATAACCTATTAACCTTAAATTTTCTGTATCGAAAATTTTCTTGCTGCCATAAATTCTTTTCCGTTATCTTATACATTTTCTTACTTTTTTAAATATAAAAAAAATATTTCGATACTTTGTGTTTTGCTTTTTTATTTTTTCAGATACGCGCAATCGGACTGTCCTAAAAAAAGAGATACATAGCGAAAAAGAGAAACGGAGACAGCGAAAGAGAGAGAGAAGGAACGAATTTTTTAAGTAGGGTCTGTGCAAGAAAATGTTGCAGTGTATGAGATCAAAAGACGCAGCGATCTATCAATTCCCGTAAAAAAATGATTTCATGTGTCACACATGTAATAAACATGTACACTATATGTTTTCAGGTACACGTAGCCTACATGTACCTTATAAAAATTTTTACATTTTGTACGTGTCGCCTGTGTGTACCTTCCATGTGGATATTGTAAATATATTTAGTGTACCTGAGATATTTATGGAGTGCACTCTATAAACATCTCAGATACACTAAATATTTATAATATCTACACATAAGCTACACGAGTGTTAAGGTTGAAAACAGAAAGTGTCCACACGCTTATAATATACATATTCGTTATACATTTGGCAGATATCACATGTATAAAACATCAACCCCACACGAACCAAACACGAATGTACGTGTATTTCTAATATGGGATTCGGTCACAAGATACATGCATGATACATGTTTTAAACAACATGTCGTACACATATTTTTTATATGTGTATTACATGTAATTTTTTTTACGGGGTTTTTATAGCGAGTGGTTCGTTTCAACGCGATTACCGGTATGGAAATGAAGTTAACAATAAACTCGATGCACTGTACGTAAGATAATTTTGAATTGATTTAAATCATAAATATTGCATCGCAGTAGTACTAATAAATAAAAGAAAATGTTGGTTTCGTTGAGTATTGGGAAAGACGTATCGTTACGGAAGAGTGACCTAATCGTTAGAGATTAGCCGAGACCGCGCGAGGATGTAAATCATCGTCCGAAGAGGCGTACAAAACTCTGTAGGGTGGTACTCAAAGTGTAGAGGACCGTAAAAGTTGTTGGAATCGGAAACTCGGTAGGACGTTATCCATCGGGAATGACTGCGGATCGAAAGTATAGGGATCGACTACCCCGATAGGTTGCGTTTAGTCCGTTCAAGTTGGCGGAAACCCTGGGTCGGGGTAGGAGAAGAAGGATGAACTGCCAACTATCTGGTGGCGGTGATAAAGAAAGCCTCGGTATCTCTTGCATGCACAGGGGGTGGCAGTACGGTGCTAGTGCACTACTCCTGCCACTGTTCCTACTGCTCGTATAAGAATGCGAGGTGCCTCCAGAAAGAAAGAGGATTTTGCGGCGAGGCATTAAAAGTTGCCAAGTGCAAAGTTTCTTCCGGGATGATCCCGGTAACGGGGTGTGCAGTAGCACACTTAATCCGTTACCTGGAGCCAATTCATCGCTTCTCGAGCCGAGTCGAGCTTTT
>JANSJX010000881.1:0-15110 GCA_026168455.1 Theocolax elegans | reverse complement strand
TTCTGTGCTACTTTCTTCAATGGTATCAGTTTTTAACTTTTTACTTGATCTGGATCAATGTTGATGGAAGTGCATCGTAGTTGGATCTTACTGATGTTGATAATTTTTTTATGAGCAGATGTACCAGGTATTCTGTTACTTGAGTCTGGCATTTGTTTTACTGCTCGTTTTTTGTATAAACTTATAATTAATTTCTTAAAACTAATAAAATTTAAAGTTAAAAATATACTTTTAATTTAAAATCCACTGAGTATTTACTAAAATAATGTAAATACTTTATCAATGCAGGCAATATTTACTTCAAATAGAAAATCAAAAATACGCTCTAATAAACAACCTCGGTAAATACGAACTCGATCCTAAAAACAAACATGCGCGACCAAAGGACTTTCTGTCCACCCCGTAGGAACAACTATTCGTCATTCAAAAATAAAATCCAATTAATTGACATTGATGGGATGGGGAGGAAACATATGCAGGGTGGATGGCTGCTTCTCGTAGGCATTTCGCCGGAAGAACTAGCCGGAGCTCTGTAGAATGGCCCTGCCCGGCTCATCAATGCACCCCATCACATAGTTTATTTATTTCTCTTTCTTTTTCCACACAACCTCATATCCATTCCACCTTTTCGTCTCATTTTTCATTCTTTTAACTAACATATTACTACAAGTAGATTTTTTCAGCTAGTGCTTTTTCCTACTTAACGTAAGCTTCTGCTTACTTCTGCTTTCTCTAAACGTTCTGTAAACTCATCTTTTTATTATTGTGCGAAAATGCTAACTTTAGCAATGCACTTTCACCTCCCACGCGATTTTTCCTTCTTAAGGAGAGGTAACGGGATTGGAGATATGCCTCCCGCCGTGGATTTCATCCACGACGGGGACATATAAACAACTTCCGGGCTGGACATACCTCACTGGTTGGGGCGACGGAGGGGCCCCACCATCCCCCCCCCCTTTTTTAGTTTTACGAGATCAGTGTGCATTGCACACTGACGAGTGCCATGAATTATCTCTCATGGAAGCTCTCTCTCTCTCTCTCTCTCTCTCTCTCTCTCTCACTCGTTCTCTCTCTCTCTCTCTCACTCGCTCGCTCGCTCTCTCTCTCTCTCTCTCTCTCGTTCTCTCTCTCTCTCTCTCTCTCTCACTCATTCTCTCTCTCTCTCTCTCTCTCTCTCTCTCTCTCTCACTCGTTCTCTCTCTCGCTCGCTCGTTCTCTCGCTATCTCTCTCTCTCGTTCGCTCTCTCGCTCTCTCGTTCTCTCGCTCTCTCGCTCTCGGACAGTCGGACGGACGGACGGACGAAAACAAAATTTTATTTTAATATAATTATGATGATATGATGATGATGATGATATGAATTATAAAAATATAAAATTAATAATTACATTTTAAATATTAATTATAAGAAGTTAGAATTAAAATGTAATTGTCAATTATATTTTTTTTGTTAATTCGATTGTTAAATTTCGACTCTTCTTATGTTAAAACATAATGCTAACATGTCTTTAGCGAGTCGAAAAATTTTTACTATCGCAAAGCTTCCTATAGGATGAAGCAAAATGTTTCAATTAATTTAAAACTGTAAAAACTAACAATCAAATTATAATAAAAAATAAATAAAATTTATCGTTTCAAATATATTAAATAAATATAAAAATTATAAAACAAACCATTCCTTAATTAATTTCTTTAAATAAATATTAAAAAAAAGAAAAATCTCAGGATTTGAACCCACGTACCTACAGGTAATGCAAGTCGTAAACGTGCGCCTTAACACTCACGGCTATTATAACATTGATATTTTTACATTAGAACTTGCATTTAAGTTTGACCCCGGGAGAGCTTAGGCATAGTTTATATATTTGTTATAATTAGTTATAGACTTCTGCAATTAATTCATGAATATTCGTAAAAATTTTAAATACTTATTTATTATAAATAATAATTTTTAAAAAAATTACATTAAATAAAGGTAGCAAATTAACGTGCATGCGAAAAACGCGCATCATATTATGTTTCTCCTTCATCCTTTCTTGTTCCCCTACTCTACGGCAACCGCTACTGCGACTCGCTCCTCCCCTTATTTCTTTCTCTCTCTCTCTGGCGCGGTGAGTACATAGTCACCTTTCATACAACTCTGTATTTTTCTGTCAATCATTATACTCACACAAGAAACTCGAGTTTTAGCGGGGCAAAGACTGGACGTTTGCTGTCTGCAGCTTGTATTTTTTAAAACAAATATACTTTTGCTGTAGACGGTGGTCTAAAATAAAGGAAATAATAAACTCAAAATTGGAGGTTATCTAGAGGAGGCTACGAGCGGTGGAGTTTTGGGCGGCCTTACAACGCAGTTCATCGCAAAATTCATCGTGCGAAAAATGGCAACGCTGCGCGGCTGCTTTGTCTGCGGAAATCGACTGGCACGCAAGGACTACACGGAGGTGTGTACGGTCTGTAATAATATTTCACACATGAACTGTTTTGAGGTCATGCCGGGTTCGTCCGAGCGTCGATGTTGTGTTCTCGCGAAAACGAAATCTAAAGCACTAGTTCTGGCTCCCACCGATACGGGGGCGCCACCGCCCGGGTTACCACGCCAGACTAGCGCGACCGACAGTGCCGCGACGGTGACCACGCCTACTCCACCACCTCTTACGCCAAGCGTGTTGCCTCGCCTCCGTCGCCATCAACGTCGCAGGTTGCCAAGCAACCTCGCGGCGCCCCGCCCGTCAAGCCCAATCAGACGACTTCTGCCGACTCCGCACCGATGGCGGCCACTCCGCCACGTGGATGGAATCTTTTGCTCGAAACCTGCAAGATAGTTTGCGTAACAACCTCAAATCGGTTCTTGAGGTGGTAAATCGCGTTGAGGGCAAGGTTGACGAAGTAAAGGCGGAGCTGAAGGAGCTACAAACGAAGGTGAACCAGATGGAGGAGGAAGTTGAGGCGAAGCTCATGGTATTTGGTGACCAAGTAAATGGACTGGAGAAACGAGTGGTAGTTTGGAGAGAGAAAGAACCACGATCAGTCCAACATCTCAGTCTCCAGCACTCAAGGATACGTGTGAACTGCTGATACGGGGCTGCCGACGAACGAAAATGCGCAGGACGGACGAGATTTTGTTGGCAAAAACTTTTCGAAATATTGAAGCTCCCACACGTAAAGAGCCAAATCATCATCAAAACTGTCTTCTGCCACATCCAGAGATGCAATCATAGAAAGGACGCATCTACTTAAAGGACGGAAGGCGCGAGATATTTTCGGAGAGGGCAGCGGACAGTGCGATATTTATAAGACCACTATGGCCCAAGCCGGTTTTTTGAGTTATGGCAGGTCGCACTGCGTAATCTAACGAATTGGGTTATGCGAGACCCCTAGTTATAGACTTGGTTGTTTTTATGCGTGAGGTGAGGGATGGCCCACTCAAGCGAGTAATTCGAACACTGATTTTTCATCTTTTCCTTCTCTCTCTCCTCGGAATAAATGAGATGAAACTGGTCGGGTCAAGTCATTAAATTCATCAAGATCGCTCTCCATTTTTCATTCAAACATAAATCGCTTAAAAACCCATTTCACTTCCATTGAAACATTGGTTCATCCCATGTCCTATGATGTCATTGCGATCACCGAAACGTTCCTTGCCGAGCACGATTCCTCGGAAATAATTAGGTTACCTGGCTATGCATTGTACAGATTGGATCGTGAGGGCAAGGAGGGGGGCGGTGTGGCCGGCCTATGTTCGGGAAGAATATAAGGTGGCGGTTATTGCGCATTCTGACCCCGTTTTCTCAAACACTCCAGAATTTTTGGTATTATGTCTGACAAACAAAACAATCTCCTTAGTGTTAGCCGTGGTTTACCGCAGGCCTTCAGCCGCATATCCTACGAAGTTTTTCGATGTACTGTCAGATATATTACCACGTTACGATTATGTCATTGTTACTGGGGACTTTAATATTGACATGAGCTCTTCTAGTTTCATGTCAAACAAGTTTAGAGAGAATCTATCGGCTCTGGGACTTTCAATCATCGACTCAGAGCCGACGCATCATGCAATGACATCAAATGGTCCATCTCATACGTGGTTAGATCTCTTCCTTATTCGTGAACCTATACCGAGATATGATTACGTTAAGTCGGAAAACTCCTTTTGCAGCAGGTCATGATGCTATAAGTATCTTTCTTCATATCTCAAATACGCAGAGAGAAGTAAAGAAGGTTAGGAAGCGAAATTTGGAGGAGATCAACCTTCATAGCCTCGCAACCACATTCACCTCTTATCTCACCTCTTTTTTCATCATTACTATGTAATAACAAACCTAGGCCGGCTTGGCCTGACCAGTCTGTCTCTGTGTGTACGCCGTTGTGTAATTGTCTTAGTCCTCATTCACATATGTCCAATCCATCAAACTCTCACCTCAGCACTATCTCATCATCATTATCATGTGTAAATACATCATTCTTTCGACATTTGATATATTAGCACCTGTGCAAACTAAAGTCGTCAAAACGAAACATAAGCCATGGATTACGCAAGATATCAAAGGAAACATCAAAGCCAGGAATGCAGCATATAGTAAGTTTAAGCACTCACAAAAGAGTGAGGACTACAATATATACAAAGAGCTTCGAAACCATGTATCAAATGCCATCAACTCAAGTAAATTCCATTACCTGGCCACAAAACTTAGGGGTACAATTGATCCCAAAAATCCTGGAAGTATCTTAAAACATGGGCCTCAGCTCGAGGACAAATCCATCTCCTCTAAAGCATTCACACCTCATCAGCTAAATAATCACTATGCATCAATTTCAAATCATGTTCATCCACTCACCATTCAAACTTTCTCATCCATATCATGTAACTCGTGCCCTATGTCGCCTGCATCTTCCTCTTTTTGCTTCTCTACTGTTACTGTAAGGGGAGTACAATGCACAATTCGGGGAGCGTCCTCAAGGGCGGTGGGGGTCGATGGCATATCCGTCGAAATGATGAAATTGTTGGAGCCTCAATTGACTCCAGTTCTTGTAGACCTCTTCAATGATATGCTTTCGGCTGGATATTTTCCTGAATGTTGGAAGAAAGTACTTCTGTTTCCCTTGGCGAAGTCAAATAGGATAGAATCGTGTTCGGATACAAGGCCAATTGCGAAGCTTTCTGAATTATCTAAAATTTTGGAGAGAGTGGTACACAATCAGTTATCCAAATACTTGGAAGAAAAAACACATCCTAATTGATAGGTAAGCAGGGTTCCGAAAGGGACACAGCACCCAGACAGCACTTCTGGGAGTTCTGGATGACGTTAGGAGGGCCATAGATGATAGGAAAATCACGATTCTAATCCTGTTTGACTTCTCCAAGGCCTTCGACCACTGTCCCGCACGACAGGCTTATACAAAAACTATGCGAGATTGGTTGCTCTGATACTGTTCTAACCTGGTTTTATCGGTATCTTGTGGACCGCATGCAGGCAGTGGAAGGGGTAAATGGAGAGCTATCGGATTGGCTCGGGATAAATGCGGGAGTGCCCCAGGGCAGTGTTCTTGGTCCCATACTCTTTTCAATTTTCATAAATGATCTGCCGAGGTACTCACGTATAGCAACTATATGCTATTTGCCGATGACGCCCAGGTCTACCATTCGTTTTTTCCGACAGATTTTGAAAAGGTGTGTACAGCGTATAACACAGGATGCAAATGCAATAGCGACATGGGCGCGAGCAAATGGTCTTAAACTAAATGTCGGGAAAACGAAGGTTATGATTCTGGGTAGTCAGGCTTTCCTATCGCGTATCGACTTGAACACTGCTACGAGGGTCAAACTGGGTACAGAATGGTTGAGCTATGAAAAAGAGGTAAAATCACTTGGGGTAATAATCACCCCCTCCCTGGAGTGGACAAAGCAGGTGTTATCTATTTCAAGACGTGTTCATGGAGTTCTACACTCTTTGAGATACTATAGGAAGGCACTGTCGCGTGAGCGCAGGAAGAGTCTGTAGAAGCACTTGTTTTTCCACACTTCGATATGCCTGTGCGGTCTACAACGATGTCGATCAGACCAGAAACCTAAAGTGCAGAGATTGTTGAATGCGTGTGTTCGGTTTGTATGGGGAGATGTGGCGAGAAGAGAACACGTTACACCGTATAGGTTAGGTCTCAGGTGGCTATCGGTTGAGTCCAGACGAACATACCTCATCGGCGCTCTTGCATACAACATCATCCACTCACAATTCTCCCAACTATCTTGCGAGTCATTTCATAAAATTAAATACTCCATGTCATAATCCCCGCACATCCTCTCGTCACCCATTGAAATCATTAAGCTATCATCCTCCTCGAACGGAAGCACTAAATAGATCCTTTGTCATCACTGCATCTAAAATCATTAACAGTCTTCCATTCACCATCTTCGATATATCATCCATTGATCATTTCAAAAATTTCACTATTTAATCATCTGTTTGGGCCTTGACCAGGCTGCCTGGTCCGATAGAATAAGGAACGAAGGGATAACGGTGCCACGGGTCCCTCACCTCTAAGTATTATAGGTTAAGTGCGAGTGCCTTAAATATGTATCATCGTTTTTTTGCTTTTTGTTATTTATTCAAATTATTTTTATATTGTACATTTTATTTTATATTGTTTTATTTTGTATATATCATGTTATTTTATATTTATTTTATATCTCAAATATTGTTATTTTATTTTGTTAACTTGTGTAAAGCGTCGCTGTACAAACTTAAAGTGCCTACGGGGTATCTACCCCAAAGGCCCAATAAATCTTATCAATCAATCAATCAATCTCTCTCTCTCTCACTCGTTCTCTCTCTCTCTCTCTCACTCGCTCGCTCTCTCTCTCTCTCTCTCTCTCTCTCTCTCTCTCTCTCTCTCGTTCTCTCTCTCCTCTCTCTCTCTCTCTCTCTCTCGTTCTCTCTCTCTCTCTCTCTCTCTCTCACTCATTCTCTCTCTCTCTCTCTCTCTCACTCGTTCTCTCTCTCTTTCCTCCCACTCGCTCGCTCGCTCTCTCTCTCTCACTCGTTCTCTCTCTCGCTCGCTCGTTCTCTCGCTATCTCTCTCTCTCGTTCGCTCTCTCGCTCTCTCGTTCTCTCGCTCTCTCGCTCTCGGACAGTCGGACGGACGGACGGACGAAAACAAAATTTTATTTTAATATAATTATGATGATATGATGATGATGATGATATGAATTATAAAAATATAAAATTAATAATTACATTTTAAATATTAATTATAAGAAGTTAGAATTAAAATGTAATTGTCAATTATATTTTTTTTGTTAATTCGATTGTTAAATTTCGACTCTTCTTATGTTTAAAACATAATGCTAACATGTCTTTAGCGAGTCGAAAATTTTACTATCGCAAAGCTTCCTATAGGATGAAGCAAAATGTTTCAATTAATTTAAAACTGTAAAAACTAACAATCAAATTATAATAAAAAATAAATAAAATTTATCGTTTCAAATATATTAAATAAATATAAAAATTATAAAACAAACCATTCCTTAATTAATTTCTTTAAATAAATATTAAAAAAAAGAAAAATCTCAGGATTTGAACCCACGTACCTACAGGTAATGCAAGTCGTAAACGTGCGCCTTAACACTCACGGCTATTATAACATTGATATTTTTACATTAGAACTTGCATTTAAGTTTGACCCCGGGAGAGCTTAGGCATAGTTTATATATTTGTTATAATTAGTTATAGACTTCTGCAATTAATTCATGAATATTCGTAAAAATTTTAAATACTTATTTATTATAAATAATAATTTTTTAAAAAAATTACATTAAATAAAGGTAGCAAATTACGTGCATGCGAAAAACGCGCATCATATTTATGTTTCTCCTTCATCCTTTCTGTTCCCCTACTCTACGGCAACCGCTACTGCGACTCGCTCCTCCCCTTATTTCTTTCTCACTTCAATTGTGCGAATGGTTTGATCCACCACCGCGACGGGGCGCTACTCTGCAGGACATTTTTGTTGACTCGCTCTCGCCCATGCTCATCGGCAATCTCTATACTAATCTCTGGTATAAGTAACATTCACCCCACTAACGGATACTCGCGGTGGGGAGCGAGTATACTCGCGGTGCATGCATCGGTGAGAGTTGCGCGCGCACTCGTATTCGCGGTGGGGCGCGCTCGCGATGCGAGATGTTCCCGCTGCTTACGCAATTGTGTACGCGTGCACGCGTATTCGTGGTAGGGTTTATAATTCTTGCTACGCTGTAGTATGATTCCAATGCATATTATATTAAAGTAAGCTGACCCAGTCTGCGCGCGCATAATTAATTAATAAATTGCAGGGGGGAGCGCGCATGCGTACTAAGCATTATTGTGGGTATAAATAGTGGGTTAAAGAGCGTTGTACATCATTCGTCGATGACTTTTTGTACAATTTAAAAACATTACTACATTAATATAAAATTCGTAAGTATTACAGTATCTTTTTTTATATACATTATTTCTAATTTAATCATATTAAATGGTTTTTTAATCATTTTGTTACAGAATATGCAGTAGATTGTCGACTTACGATGCTTTAAGAGCAGCAGGCATGATATTGTTTTCAAAGAAGTTGCGACTCTTGATCTAAACAACAACTATGCTATACTTCGTGTACATCTATTTCAACCACCATGTGAATGGGGTTTACTTCCAATGGAAGCACGTGATGGGAATATGTGGCTGACAAAATATAATCACGGTTTATTCTGGTATTCCGGTGATACACCGTACTATAAGCTTGATAATATTTTTATTGAAATGGAGCAGCACTTACAACCTATGTTATATGTAAAAGGCTTGCAAAAGGTTCAATGGCTTAAACCATACTTCTCGAGTGTAAAAAATTTGGAAGACTTTAATTGTCCACCTTTACGCCAACTACTTACAAATGTAAAAGTTCAATGCAATAATCATTACCTAAGTGTGTAGAAAAATTGTACAGTAAGAAATATGTGTGCTTTAAAAGAGTGGTTTATAAGTAACTTTGGACTCATGTCCTCATCGACCTGCAGTACGTGTTCGGCAGACGATGAAGCTGATGATGGGGAAGAGGCACTTGATCTTACGATTAATAATAAGTATATCTAAAAACTGTACACTCGGTCGGGGAAACATCGAGAAATAGAGTGAGGTGAGATGAATCTGCTATAAAAAAGCGAGTTATTAGGCTTGAGTATCATTTCCACACTACTTACAACTGAGTAAAGATTGAATATAAGTAAAATATGGAGCAGTTAAACGCAGCAGCCCGATCGTAATGCTACTTGCCTTCTCGTAGACTTAAAGATTTAACTACAGGAGAGAGATACCCAATAACTTATGTTAAACGCGTTAAAACTAAAGTTGGTGAGAAAGTAGTAGTGAAATTAAATAAAACGTTTGACGTATTTATGCCGGCGCAAGTAAATAAACATTTACTGGAAACTCAAAATGCGTTTAACTTTTTAAGCGATGAAATAAATAAGCGCATGTTTGCATGAGTGTTACATCGTTTATATTCAGTTAAGCATGTAAAAATTTTGTAACAAAATCATTTTTTTTACAATATAAGTATTAAACCAATTTATAGTATTATAATTTTTAACTCATCTTCTCATCCTCTCTCCTTAATTACACTTAACATAATAAAATCTAAATAAGTTAATTCATTGAAAAAAAAAATTCTTTTTAAACTGCTTTAAAAAAATAATTATTTGTTTTATAAGAATATTAATTTATATTATAAAAGTAATTTTCCAATTAACTTTAACATAAATTTCTGATTTATTATTTTTAATACTCAATATTACTACTCTAACTTTAACCTTCAACTCAGCGTTGGGTCGTATCCAGTATACAGAAGAGAAGCCTTTGATTAAAGAGGTGTAAGATAATGGTAAGTTTATACAAACGGTCGACGAAATAATTGGTTGAATATTCACACTCAAAATTGTGAGATGAGTGACAAGTCATAAATGTTGTTCGCAAACTGAGGATTGCAGTTGCATTGGCACGATGACGCACACTTGTGCCGATGGGGACGCTCGCGTCGATACCATCGTAAACTAGGTTAGATTCAGGATGGCGCTCGCACCGAAATGCCATCGTAAAGCAGGTTCTAATTGGGGGCGCGCGCATCGATATTCCATGGTAAAAGAGCTTCTTATAGATATGCCATGGTAAAACAGGTTCTTATCGATAAAGCAGGTTCCTACTAGGGGCGCACATCGATATGCCTGGCTTTGGTAAAGTAGGTTGCGTCGGTATTACCGGTAGGCAACTTTTAGCTCGGATCAGAACCATGCTCTGATGGTAAGTGGCTTAGAATCTTCTTTGCCGCAGCTACTAAGGAGAAATTTGATTTTTGTACCACATTTTAGGAAAATTTTGCTTGTTAAGAAGTTTTTTAATATTCCTGTTCCACTTAGTTTCTAATCATTAATTTAGAGAAGCTTTCCTCAAAATTTCATCCCAATCCGGTGAAAATTAAAAAAAGCTTATAACAAATGAGTATGGACACTGATTTTGAGTCCTTCGCTGAAACAAAGATTCTGATGGTTCTGTTTGGTCAATTTTCTTGAACAAAATTTCAAAGTTAGAAAGTATATATTATTCGGTATTTCCGAGCTAATTTGTGTTACTCATTATTTATTCAAATATTGCACAACACCCTCTCTATTAGCAACTTACTTGCATATCGCTAATCCTTTCTAAAGGAAATATCGAGAAATAAAGACAATTCAAGGTACAAGGTGCGTGGAATCGTCGGGTTCCCGGTAGCCAAGTGGTACTATGAGATCTCAAAAACTGAAACAGCAAATACTATGTCACTCTGGATCAGTACCTTTTATACACGGAATGATGAGAACTCCTATCTGCAGAAATAGAATCCATTTTAATCTTATTTTTTATTTATTTATTAAAGCCGATATGCACAAAATATTACAATAACGTTTATTAACTTACCAAATAATTGAATATTTTCGGCCGTTAATTCTTTTATGTGATAGATTAAGATAGCGATTTCTCCAACAGGTTCTCTTCTCTGTTCTTTCCCTCCTTTTCTTCCCCTCTCCCTCTCTCCCTCTCCCTCTCTCACTCTTACTCTCTCACTCTCTCTCGATCTCGCAGTCTGGTTGCACTGTACATAAGTGCTATGCTGAATTGTGCTGTGTTCGGATATGCCAGCACGAACTGACCAATCAGCGTTGTAGTATGTATACAGTACAGAATGTCCGGCGAAAGTTCAACATTAAAAGAACTCTTTTTCAATTCTTTTTTTCGGTTGTGTTTATAGGGAACCGTTATTAAATTGTATCTTCTGAACATTTAAATAATTTTGAAAAAAAGACTTTTTGATTTCTTTTTATCTGCAAAAGATGTTTTCTTTTACAAATCTTTTTAAATAAATATTTTTTTGAATTCTTTGCAATAATTTTTATAGTTTGTATCGACTTATTTTTCTCAGCAGATAATATACAAGCATTTATAAAACTAATTAAAAAAAGACTTTTTGTACACTTATTATACTGTATAGAAGTACTAAGAGATAAGTTGTTTCGTAAACAAAAAAGAATTGCATCTCTATAAGATATCTTTTATAATTATTTTACAATGTTCTTTGGAGCTTATAGATTTATTTACATTTGTAAGCTTTTTCAACACAATAAAATAATAGACAATGATATCTTTTTTAATACTTTCAATATTATAAAAGAATACTTTTTGATAACTATTTACTAGTAAATGGAAAAATACAACTTAACTCAAAATACATAAAAATACATAAATATTTAAAAATATTTAAAAATACATTCAAAAATTTACAGGAAATATATTACAGAATTTATAAAAATAAAAATATATACAGTAAACTATTTCCATAATGTTAAATGAATGTTTAAAAAACGTTATAGTAGATTAACAATACAGTAAACAATATGATAGTTTGTAAAAAAGTATCGTATTTCGATATATTTTGAATTTTTGAGTTAATTTTATTGTTTTTTTTATTTCTTCTGATTGCCAAAAAATTTTTTTATCAATTTATTTAGTATACGCAAAATCACAATAAAACTTAAAGTATCCCTTTTCGGTACAATTGCATAAATCCCTTCGATCATTTCTTTATGAAACATAATTTTACACATTTTGTATGAGAAGAATTTGTTAGATTAGAATTTGTTCTAGAACTGCTATCTATATTTAATTTAATCGCAAATCGAATTTTGAAAAAGTTTTAGATATTCTAATTAACTGCTATTAAAGTATGAAAAACGCATATAATATTTTACTTGTTATGAAAAGAATACATTTTCAACATTTTTAATATCTAGTTTCTTTGTATAAACTATACGAAAAATGTTAAAAGATATCCTTTTTAACTAATATATACTATCAATGATAATTCTTTTCAAATTCATTATATGTTTTCTTTGTGTATTTCATTAAATTATATAATCTTAAAAGGTATCTTTTAAATCTCTTTTTAACTAATATATGGTATAAATAATAATTCTTTTTAAATACTTTATATTTTTGTTTTGTGCATTTCATTAAATTATATTCTGAAAAGATGTCTTTTAAATCTCTTTTTAACTAATATATACTATCAATGATAATTCTTTTCAAATACATTATATTTTTTCTTTGTGTATTTCATTAAATTATAATCTTAAAAGATATCTTTTAAAATTCTTTTTACTACTATATGAAATTTTTATTAACAATTGCTTCCTGTTTAATATATATTTTGTTTTTCCTTTTCATCGAAAGAATTCTTTTCAAAGACTTATTGAACCTTATACAAATATTATCTTGTTATAATAATATAATAAGTTTCTCTCAAGAGGAATTTTTTATAACTCTTTTATTATACGCATGCAAAAAAATTCGCGGACATTCGTAAATAGCATAAATAATAAAAAAGAAGTCTTATAGATGCTGTAATTAAAATTATTTAAAATCTTGCTAAAACGATTTAAGAAAGCAGTCTTTTAGAATTCTTTTGCAATTCTTTAAGAATCTTCAGTGTTCATTGTAATATTTAAAAGTTAATGACTATATTGAGTTTAATTAGTGAAAATGTTTAAAAAGTTAAGTTTTTAAACATAAAAGTTTAAAAATTATTGACATAATATATAATTATTTATATTTTTTAAAAAGTGTCCTATACTTTTAAATGTAAAATAAATTATTTTGTAAGCAACGAAAGAGTCGTACGAAATATAAGACTGAAAATTTTTTTAAGCACCATGGGTAAACGTCGCGTCATTACAATTCTCGGCTCAAATTTCGTGGATGGCAGTAAGATCCTTAGCTGCTCGCTGCGCTCGTGACCGCGGATGTACTAACCATCCACCAAATTTTCCGCCTCTAAGAATAATGATGCGATGCTCACCCAAGGTGCATAAATAACTAATGTTTATGAAAAAGAACAAACATTTATTATGCATTAATGTTTCCGAATTATTGAAACGCACATTTTAATACGCCGAAGTATAAAAATAATTTATATTTTGTGAAATGCATAATTTTTAAAAGATTGTCAAAACATAATAGAAAAATCATTTTTAATATCCTTAACGCGGGGTGTTATAGTCAATGTTTATCCTCCCTACCTTATCGGCAATCGTGATTATCAGTAATCAATTTGTAAATAAAAGAGTATGTGACAAAATAAGAGAAGAGGCGCCTTCGTTTGTCAATAATCTAATTATGTGCTGAATTTGAAATTGAAATATTATTGCGTTTTCGAGAAAAGTCTTACCAAAATGTGAACCTAACCTCAACGAGGTGAAAAGATTTGATATTTTTGGTAAGACTTTTCTCAATAACGCAATAATATTTTAATCTAAAAATCAGCACATAGTTAGATTATCAACAAAAGAAGGCGCCTTTTCTCTTATTTTTTCACATACCGTTATACTTTTTTATTAATTAATCATCAAAAATTGAGTATGGAACCCCTTAATAAAACTTTTTTTAGCTCGCCACAAAGAAAAAAATGTATTTTCTACGCAATCTTTCAAAAATGACGTGTTCTATACTTTTTTATGTAAATTTAATACGCTGTAACCGACGAAAATTATTTTACGATTTTCAATTTAGTTAACTAATTATTATAAATTAATAGTTTTAGTGTGTAGTTTTCTAAATTTTAAAAGTTTCCTTTGAATTGTTCATATATTGATTTCTATATGGAGTAAATAAAGTTCTAGAATAAAAATTACAAATCTTGTCGGGTAGTCCATAGACAGAATTGAGAGTTTTGTAAATGATTATGTTTTATAGATAAATTATTAATATCTGGTAAATTTCATATGAAAAATAGTAATTTTTATAAATTGTTAAGTCTGCCTCTCGATTACACAATAGCATTGTAATTTTTAATAAAACCTTTTTCTCCGTGTAAACGAACTCAAGTCACTACTTTTCTACCCGTTATAATATTTCAAGGTTTTTATGTACTCATTCTTGCAAATCCTTTGTCTCTGGGGACTTTGTCTCCAAGCGTATATTTATGCACAAAGACGCGTAACAGACCGCAGTTACTTAAAGTATCTCCTCACGGGAAGCTCTTTTTTTATTATATAACTACTGTGAACGTGTAGGTCGATTTATTTGCTAGTTTCTTTTTCTTTTTATTCATTGAAAATATTGGTCACTCAACTTATGACGTTTAACTTATATCAAAGAGTTTTATTGTATGCAAGTTTTAATATATTGACAAGAAATATACATTTTTTAATGTACTAATAGAAACTCGAGACGGTACTATCCAAACCAACATTAAAAGTTGTGCTCATAAAATTGTAAAAATAATGTTAAAATTTCGATTATTCGAAAATAGTTAATGATGTTATGATATTGGGCATTCTTTTTACTTGCGGTCCATCTGTTGCATTGGATGACGACAAGAACATTGACCAGATTGTAAGGACAGAAAACTTACTATCAGGAGTTTGCCTGGTTACTATGGTGGAAGAAGAAATTTATATGAGGTTTCAATACAGTCTTACCTATTTATATGAGCAATTATTCATTATATTGTATACTTTTCTTCAAGTAATTTAAAATACTTACATAAAAACTCGGAG
>JANSJX010000880.1:0-15110 GCA_026168455.1 Theocolax elegans | reverse complement strand
AGAGCGACAGAAGCTCCGACCAGGTATTTTACTTGAAAGGAAGTAGTCGTTAAGACATTTTACATTTGCGATAATATTATTAATTAATTTTTATACTTTATATTATTTTTTTTAGGAACAGAATTTTTGAACGATACTTATCTGAAAATTTTCAAAGGAATGATGCGGCAGCGTCCAGTAAAAGCTCTGATACGGGTAAAATGAAAATTAAAGATAAGGAAAATGAAGGAAATCGTATTAATCGGGAAAGTAAGAGTATGGAAAAGTCTAAGCCAACAAATATTTCTACACGAAAGAAATTTGGAAGGCTGACACTTAAAATAAATGTCAACTCGACTCATTTCCGACAATCGGCACTATTTATGCAAGTTCTTGTAAGAATTCGCGTCGAAATCGGCACCTATGAGACTCCGATATTCTCGGAGTCTCCACGCTTCAAAGACGAAGTGTAGCGCTCCCAGTAGCGCCCCCCAAAACCTCCGAGTTTTACGGCGTCGTGTTGATTCCGCTTTGGAGCTCTCAGACTTCCAAATCTGCGGGATCTCGGATGCGCTTATACTAACGATCGAGTTGAGTGTTTAAATTTATATTTACATTATATATTTGTGTAGTGGTATTAAAATAATTTATATAGAAATGAAAATAATAGCTGTTTATTTTGCGAGCTCGAAAATAATAAGAATTTTTACATTAAAGCGACTAATTCTAAGAAGCGCTAAGTCAAAATACGCTTCACGTGCTCGACCCGACAAGATACCACGTTTGGAGGTCTGAGAGCTCCAACGGGCGGAGCTCACTACGCAGCGAAATCTCGGATACCCAGCCCTTCCAGTGAAGAAGTAAAAAAATTTAAGTTACATAAAGAATTATTTGGGCTTGAATTATTGTTTAAAGTGGTTTCTTCAAATTTGGTTCAGTTTTATTATTTTTGTTTAATTTAAGATAATTGAGTGTATCAAAATTTAAAAAGCTATTATCAACTTCTTCTGAATCGATATCTGTTTTTATTTCAGTACCATTCAATTTCATGAAACCTAATTTTGTTAATTCATTAATTTTTTTAATATCCTTTAAAATGAATTTAGGTGCAGAAAGGGGATGCTTAATTTTATTTTTTTTTATTCTAAAAAATGCTTCTGACCTACAAGAGGTCCCTACGCTGTTCGGTGAAGCAAAGTACTTTTTCATAACGTTTGTCCACGATGGAAAAGAGTAACAAAGTTGTTTAAAATGTTTTTCAATTCTGGACAATAGTGAAAATTAGCTTCATCAGTTATTGTTTCGTCTGCATTGCAGACTTGAAGCGCATTTTTAAATAATTTATCAACATACCCCGTTAACGCATTATCTTCAAATCCATTATTTTCGTCTGAATCACATAACGGAATAGTGGTTGTTTGATTGTTCTGATTGTCTGTATTATTATCTGCATAAAATCCGAATGTTCTCAGAATACTAAGCATTTCTTCTTTGCTCTTAGAACATTCAGAGGTTTTTCTTCGGAAGTACTATTTGCAATAATAATAATATATGTGACGATACTTTCAAATTGTTGAATGTTTTCGGATTGCAATAGATAGCCGAAACAGTGTAAATAAAATTCAGCTACATTGGCATGACATAGCTTAAAGCAATTCCATTCCTTTATTGTACGCATTAAATGCGCTACATCGTACCGGTAATAGCATTTGAGTGGCTTATTGGTTTTTGATACTAAGATGTTATAGCACTCTAAATTGTACGCTGAATATGATAAACCATTGATAGAGAGTGCAATTGCATTTTGCAATGTGAGTGAGCCATCTGTTACGATTTCTTTCGGCGTTTTCGCGCCATTCTCCAACCATAAATCTAACGCTTCTTTTATCACGAGAACGTGGTGAATTGAAGAAATTATTTGCAGCAAAGGAAAAATTTTTTTTGCAAATCCAATAACTATTACGTAGTAAAATAAAGTTCTACTTTTAAAACCATGAATTACAAATTTCTTTGTTAAACTACCTGTAGAATCTAATGAAAGAGGCAACATACTATCTCGTAAAGAATTCCATAAATTGATTTGATCTTGTGTCCAATAAAAAGCATAAAATGGAGATAACGACAATTTTCGAATACTGCAAACATTAATGAAACTTCGGCTCGATAGAGAAACACCCTTAAAGTCGTTATATCTACAGTCTTCATCTAAAGCTTCTTGTCTTGCTTTTCTTAATGTAACAGTATTATTCAGATCTGGCGGTTCAAACTTTGTTGAACTCTTACCAATTTCAATTTCTCTATACTCTGTTGCACTTGTTGACAACAATACTTTTTTTGCTGCAACACGTCTTTCTCCTGTAATTTTTCTTTTTTTGGTATGTACAATGTCGCAAGTATTGTACGTTTCAATTTTGATAGTTAAACATTCTTGATTAATATCATCACTCTCTCCGAAAATACTTGTGCCACATTCATTGCATTTTCCGGAAAATCTAAATGCATTTGATGTTACATAACTGCTTTTAAAGTTAAATGCGCATGGTAAAGGGTTTACCTTATTCAATTCCTTAAATACATAATCGGTCCAATATTTCTGCTTTTTTTGTAAATTATCGATTACTTTTTCCTTAACAACTACAATGTTGAATTTTAAATCTGTACAATTATGCGGGTTTGATTTATTCTCTTCAATAAAATCGACAAAATTTTCCTCTTTTTTCACTTTGGTCATTTTTTTTTGCAGTTTAAAATAATTACGCAAGTGCGTTTGGCACATATTTCTATTGTTGTAAACGTACAAAAAAATTGATTTTGCAGCCATTGACAATCTTAAATCTTTTTTTATTTGTTGCCATATCGGATCCTTTTCCTGTTTGAGGTTATCTTCTACAAATATAGAATATTGTTTTAATTTTTGCACTAGTAAATCATGATCGATTTCTGGTTTCTTCGGCATTTTAGTTTTAGCACAATTTATAAAACATGTATCAAATTCGCGAATCTACTTTTCGCGGGAAGCAGCTAAAAAGGTCGCTAGTGTCGCCATTGATTAAAGCGCAATATTCGTAAACGTAAGTAACCACAGCTCTGCTATGACGTTGTTTCCTGACTTAAAAAGTCTACGGCACTGATTGGTCAATTTAGAAAAATCACCCAATCAGCGTTGTAGTCTATAAGCCAGGAAAGCATCAAGCACGTCATAACAGAGCGCATTACAGTGCAGCACTTAGGTACATTGCGCCAAAAGTATTCCTGTAGAAACATGTAAAACAGCCTTCAGTGAATCGTTCTTAGAAAATTACAGGAATATATGATTCTCGTGCAAAATGCTTCTGTAATGGGTTCTACTGCAAATAGATTACGCACATAATATTTCAAAAATGGGTAAAAGGGGACGACAGCCGTACGTTTCGCACGAAGATAAAGTGAGAGAGTTAAAAAAGTACAATGTATATGATGAAAATCATCGACTTAAAAACAAAAATGATATCATGTGGAAAGCAGTTTGTGTCGAATTAAATTGTAATGCAAAGGAAGATCAAAAAATTACAGTGCATTCTCTTTATACTTACGTAGCTCAAAATAGAAACAAGATTCTTAAAGAGTTAGAATTTAATGAAGAACATTCACAAATACCAAAAGTACCAAGGCTTGAAAATGCAGTAAGTGCTAATACAAATCAAGAGGAAAAAATTCTACAATTGAAGAACAACGTTTTATATTAACCTATTATAAAAGAATTTTGTACATTTCCATTTTGCATTACGTACTGGTCTGTACAAGCCACTGATTTAATTTCTCAAATACCAGATTATAAAGTATATTTGCGATTATTGACTTGTTTCCCATGAATTTTACAGCACCATGTGGAGTATCGAGTAATTCTATCGTTCTTTATAGCTTTGGCATAAATGTGTGTGATCAGTTTATACCAATATGCCAAATGTTAACAGAAAAAAGCTCGATTTCTTTGTTTACGAGATTTTTTGGCGAATGTCTTCGAAGTCGTTTACTTAAACCTTCAGTGATAACATTAGATTTTCACAGAGACCACATTAAATCTGCAAATTCTTCATTTAACGTCAATTTATCTTATGAAGAATATTTAGTGATTTGTTTTAAAAAACTAACAGAAGATGCAGAAATGTTGCCACAATGTTTGATAAAGACTGATATAAGATTATTAATAATGAGAATTAAACAATGGGACTGTGTATCAAATGTACCTCTGGAATCTGTCAAATTATTTTATATATATTGCATAATTTTATTAAGTCTACAAAAATCATTGAATCAATTTCAAGATGTTCTACATAAAATATTTATTGTATGCTGTAGCCAATACCAAACCGTTGATACCAAAAACTGCTTTCAAGATCTTAAAACTATGTTCGTAAATTGCAATATATATATAAATTTTAGCAAAGAAAATATTCAACAATTTCAAGACCAGTTAAAAGAATCGCATTTGAGTGTAGATAACAATGCTTTAGACTATAAAAATTGTGAATCTATTATTATTTTCATTAATAGCATTTACTTTAAAGCTCAAGAAATAATGGAAAAAAGTGAAGTATTATCGGATAGCAAAGAAAATGCGTTTCATAATGAAAATTTCTGCAAAAATATCGTTAAGCTTTGTACAGAATTTGTAGTATGGACAGATGTCATGATTGCACATTTTGATCACAATAGTTCGGATAATTCTTTTACTAAATCGATTGATTCATATAAAAATGAGTTTTTACAAAACTATGATTCACAAAATCGCGAAACAAAATTAGATGAATTTTTAGTTGCAAACATTGATTATAGTTTCAAAAAAATTCAATCTGCAAGAGATTTATTAAAAAATAAATTATCCGAACCAGTTAAAGAAAATAAAAATGAGTGTTATTACATGAATTATGAGGAAAATTGGAAGGGATTAAATAAAATACAGTATGAGTATAATGTTTCAAACAGCCCAGACCAAGAATCGGCTTTCAGTAGCGATGATAGTGATTATAGTATTTTTTCAAATTCAAGCAATGAAGCTCTGCAATTCGATTGTGAAAAATGTAATTTGCCAGTAATTATAAATTCTGAGGAATATAATTCATTAAACATTGCACCAAAAAAAATTATTGAATCAACACAAACTGCAGTATCATCTTTATTGTCAAAAAGTGATGTTGACATTTTAAAATCTGCAGATAAAGTAAGTGTTCAAATTGAAAGTTTTAACGATGCTTGCTCATTTTCTGCAGAAGGTGTTATATGTTCTCCTAAATCTGAGAATAGTGCAACTGTTTTGACTGTAAATGTAAACGATACCAAACCGAAGAATACAAGAGGCAAGTACTTTAAGCCGTGCGAAAACATTCATTTATTGCAGCAAAGACCAGTCAAAACTGTTAAAAAAACGTCAAGTATTAAAAAATTATAATTTATTATTACCAAAAAAAGTTGAGAGAAAGTCTTTATTTATTGATACATCTAGTTATTTGACGTAATCGTAGAAATTATGACAAGTGCTTACTTGAGCATTGCGAAACTATTTAGTTTTATAAATGATCCAAAGGATATTTTACAAGAGAGCAAAAAAGAGTTTTTATTATTATTACAAGATTATGTAAAAACATTTAATGTAAATACGTTATATGCTGCAAGAGTGAAGCTCTTAAATAAAATTCTGAATGACCATAATGAAGAAAATAGTTGGAAAAAAATCTGTTGGAGAATTTTTCAGCGAATGCATCTTTTCAAATATTGTAAAAGAAATTCAATGTACTGTCTGCCAAGAAAGAACATATCAACATTGCAATAGAATTAAACTATTAGTACAAGATTTGAAATTGAATGATCCGACAATTTCAGTTTGCAGCAAACTGCAAATTCATGATGTATTATGTAAAACATGCAAAAGTAAAGAATATACAGTAAGTGGGAAATAAAATATTTTTTGGCGTTGGACACTGAAGATATGACTAGAAACACAACACAGTGTGCAATAAAGTTAAATGAATTAACAGCAATTTTACTAGAGCTGCATACAAAATCATTTGTGTTAATAGGAGTAATTGGGTTTGAAGAGCCGATTGGCAATCGTACACTAAGACACTACATTAGTTACAACCGAAATTTAGAAGACAAATGGTATAAGTACGATGATTCTGAAACCAGTACAAACAAATGTATTAAAGTTAAACCTAATTTTAAGTATAAATTTAGCAATGGCTGTATACATAGAATACGATACGAAGTAAAAGACTATTTATATTACACTCTAAAATATGATTAACCTATATTGATTATTAAGATATTCTACACTAACAAAATTAGTCAAAGATACATAATAAAAATTAATCAAGATTATTTGACGCGAATAGAGAAAATAGCATTAATTGTGGTACGGCAAAGAATGTAAATGTTTGTTATAGTTAAGTGTACTTTTATTTTAATTTTGTGCCTATCATCGTGATATTTGTTGTAAGCGTGTATTGCTAACAAACTTGTAAATACTAATGAAAGCAATAAACATTATTTTTGTTTTGTCATTATTTATTTTGTTCAATTTCCTATTAAATGCCTTTTCCTTTAAACAAGATTAAAGTTTAATAATTTATAAATTCATGATAAAGTGTTTTTGAGATGTAGCTAGTAGTTAGAAATATCCTGGAGATCTCGTAGTAGGTCCTGCGGTCATTCACTCACACTATGAATTCGTAAGTATCAACCTAAAGAAGAAAGAAAAAAGAAAATATGGTTACATGAATTTGGTAAAAATGAAGATTTTCATCAATTATTTAAAAAGGCAAAAATATTAAGTCAGTCGATCTATTTTACAAACAAAATTAAAATTACGTATGATCTTTTGCTTTGTAACATAATATGTAAGATAATAAGTCCGCTTTAAATTGAAACTTTGAAAGCTACAAATAGATTATTAAATTAATAATAATTCTCTCTGTATCTATTTTTCAGCTAATCGCGATGAATTTAAGTTTATTCAAAAAAATTACGGTGATATCTATATAATGAAACTTACAAGTAGCAATTTTCATTGAATATACTTATGATCCGCAACTCTGAATTTTTACCAAAATGCACTTGCTACAGGATCTTCCGAAAACCAGTTGACCTAATAATATAGTCCTTTAATGTAAGTTTGGTCAAATCATTAAATTCATGCAATTTAACAATTATACAATTTTTTTACAATTCTTTTATAATAAATTCTTTTTATAATAGAACTGACTTTCTTTTTATAATCAAAGTGCATCTTAGAATGATGTTTTATTGATTGTGTCAAAATTTCATCTCATTCGGTCAAGTGTTTCCTGTTGGTATATTGCAGTAAGTTTAACTTAATTCAAATGATGGTTTCGAACATCAGAAAAGTATAGCTACTAACAACTTTAAGTAGCTATATGCTGAATCATACATTAAATAATAAATTACATTAAGTTTGCTACTCTTAAAAGTTCAGACTTTTCACCTTAAAATTGTATGTCTATTTACTAATTGACTTAAAGCATAGGACAAAATTTATTGTTAATTATGTAAAAAAGAGAATTAATTTAGTGTAATTGGTACCAGTTTATGAATCAGAAATTAATTTTTGTCGTTGGAAGAATAACAGTTGCTATTAAACAGGCTGATGAAGCTGTTCGGTGTCCGTACATTTTCCCAAGCATAAAATGACATCCTCCACGCAGTCGCTTAGTGACTTGATAGGCAGTTTTGGTCAACCTGTCTGACAATAACATACTAGTTAGCGATACTTAATTACATTTTTTTATATTCTAGTTACATGATGTATTGTACAAAAGGGAAGTAGAGCATTCAATTTTAAAAAATTTGCTAATAATAAATATTTTCAATATTTGCACACATGTCTTGTGAAATAAGTTTATGAAAGAGTTCAAAAACAAGCAACAAAGTGTATGTACTTAGAGTTATGTGAAGCTATGCAAAGGATGTTAATTAATTTAATGAAAACTTGCAAAGTAATAGTATGAATATATAAAACTTTTAAAACTCATCGATGATTTTTGATAATTCTTCAAATTTAAGCGACTAAGTAGTTAAAGAAAGTCAATCATTATTGATTAAATAAAGAAGTTATTTGCTTATAGATTATACAGTAAAGAGAAAAAAGTTGATTAATAATGGTTAAAAAATTAAACTATTGTACATACGTGATAGAATATAAATTGTCACAATTCATTCCAAAACGTTTACTGAAAATGCAACAGCAAAACAATGTACATTAATGTAGCTGTTTATTTTCTTATGATCTGATTAATTAAATCATAAAGTTGTTATCGATAGCTTAGTAAAGTGAATTTTACTATTTATTTCCAGAATCCAGATTAGTATGAGAAACTGCGACACCATATTTTTGGTACTTAAACCATACCAGCTAACACACCATGTGTATCTGTAAATCACACAATAATTAATAGAACTAAATTGATATTTAATTTAAATAAGTGGTAAATAACAACATAAATAAATAGATCAGAAACTAAGGTTGCTACAAACTATTTAAATGAGTATTATTTTAAAAATTTACCATTATATGCCATTCGAGTGTTACTGTAAGATAGTACAAAACAATTTTTTATCTACAGAGTGTATGCACAATTATATTTAAAAGAATATTCTATGGAAGAAAAGTTTAATAACAGCTAATGATATTGCTATTTTGGACGATAAATCTACCTATCTTTTATTCATACATCTGTAAATACAATACTCACCTGAAATCAAAGGCTTGTATTTACGTGTCCAATTATTAAATACATACATTGTGCAATTATAATTAAGCACAATATTCTTTTGCGAGAAGGTTGCTGACCTCACATGTCAACAAATCAACAATACTGTCGACAGTCGCACAGGCCACAGCTGATCCGTTACCGTTTATCGCACACCGTAGCGTAGCAATGAAAAATCTGCAGACTAATTTTCATAGTCGAGGAAAATTAAGCAACTAATTAAATATCATAATTAGACGATTACAAAAGACCACTAATTGTTTTTATTATTAGTTATATTTTTGTGATAATAAAAGTATTTCGCGCGTTTATTCCTACTCATATTATAGATATTGCGCATGCGTATACTCTGGATAAGAGGAACGCAACGGAACGCGGAACGCTCTCTCGAGCATACAAAACTATAAATGAAGAAATTATTTTTTTTAATAATTACTATTGCGAATTTTGATAATCTCGCATTATAATTAAAATTGGCAATTAAATTGCAAACGATTCGCGTCAAGTTCATGCTTTTACGACGCGTCTATCGTGAAAAAACATTGAATTTGTAAAATCTCGCTGCGAATTTAGTTTTATATTTTTGCAAAAAAACCGCTTGAAACGCAATTTTTTGCAATCAACTTGCAAAATCTGCTAACGCCCGCGTAAAAATCCGAAAGTTTGGGCCAAACTTCGCCCAAGTTTATGTTTGTATAAACTTGGGGCAAATTTAGGCAATGAGACTATGCCAAACTTGACAACTCACGCATTCCAAGTTTGGGAGAAGTTTGCAAAAGTTATGCCAAACTTCCTATAAAGTTCTTATAAATTATGTTGTTATTGGCTGAAATATGGGACAAATTTGTCCAAAGTATAGCGCAAGTGTAGGATTACTTTTGCTACACTTTATTTTTAAGTTATATTAATTATAATATTTGAAAAGAAAAGAAATTAAAAATAATTTAACATTACTCGATTTACACCTGAAAGAAAAAACATACATGTATTTCCAAAAGATTTGAAGGTCCTCGGTCAATTTCATCCTCTTCATCTAAGTCGTCGCAGCACGTCATTTCAAGTCGATGTTGAGGGTTAGACTGATGCATCGGCGTCAACAAAAATTTCTTAGTGACCAGTAAACAAGAAGTCATTTGTTTGCTGGTCGTCAAGCAAATTTCACAAACGTTCCTAAGTAACGAGCAATCAAATGACTTCTTGTTTACTGGTCACTAAGAAATTTTTCTTGACGTCGATGCATCAGTCTAACCCTCAACGTCGACTTGAAATGACGTGCTGCGACGAGTTTCATGAAGAGGATGAAATTCACCGAGGACCTTCAAATCTTTTGGAAATACATGTATGTTTTTTTCTTTCAGGTGTAAATCGAGTAATGTTAAATTATTTTTAATTTTTTTTCTTTTCAAATATTATAATTAATATAACTTAAAAATAAAGTGTAGCAAAAGTAATCCTACACTTGCGCTATACTTGGACAAATTTGTCCCATATTTCAGCCAATAACAACATAATTTAAAAAACTTTATAGGAAGTTTGGCATAACTTTTGCAAACTTCTCCCAAACTTGGAATGCGTGAGTTGTCAAGTTTGGCATAGTCTCATTGCCTAAATTTGCCCCAAGTTTATACAAACATAAACTTGGGCGAAGTTTGGCCCAAACTTTCAGATTTTTACGCGGGCGATTACGCAATTTCTGGTATTTTTTTTATAACGTATTATTCATTTTATTCGCACAGTTCACGGAGCTATAATTGAAATGTTAAACTTTCAGACAAAGAAAAATATTCAAAATTATCCACTGCATTAGAACGGTACTGTACTCATGTTCTTTAGAAATTGTAAATAAGTTTAAAGAAATATTTGTAAGAATTTGTAGTTCAGTAAATCGATAAATTAATAATGATTATTAATTAGCTGTGTACTTTGAGATATTTTTTGCCACCTTAATTGAAAATAAATTATGCAAAAACTATAATTGTATACATTTAGTTATGTGAAATGAAAAATATAATAATTAAATCTTTAACTCAAAAATATGAATTTACCTTGCTCAAATATTTCAAATTCATTACTGTCAAATCCGGATAATTCATTTAAAAATTTCTGTGTCGGCCATTGGGGATGTTTTATAAGATCATTCCAGGTGGACTGTATTACGTTATTTCTTAATACAGTTTTTTTCTTTTATTGATGAAATTAAGATTCCTGTCTTAGCTTTTTCCAAAACAGCGACTGAGGTTCTACTTAAAGTGACTATACCATCTAAAACAGTAACAAAGAAAAAATCATATTAAAGTTTCTATTTGGGATAAATAAGGTTTTGTACAATTTTTCTCGAAACGTTAACGATGTAATGACTAACCATGGTTAATTTTTAAATTTAGAACGACGTTTTATCATTTCTTACAAGAAGAGAACTAACCCTGCGGGAAATGGATCTTTTCCAAACTCTATTATGATTTCTACTATAAAAATATGAAGAAAGCCGGAGATATGCATTCCAATGCCCTTTTCAACGATAAATCTAAGCAAATAATGAAAAATCTCGCCGAAAAACCCTTGATTTTGATCGCTTATAACTCGGAAACAAATAGAAATACGCTCACAAATTCATAATTTCTAATATCATACACACACACATATATATATATATATATATATATATATATGGGGTATTCCACGTGAAGTGGTCCGATCAAATTTTAAAATGCACCAAATTTTGGGTACACTTTGCAAATGTTTTTCAGAATACAGAAAAAAATTTTTAGGTACTGGCATCTATTTGCTCAAAAGTTATTCTAACCTCAAAAAGTGAATTTTTTCCATATTTTTTTCAACACCAGCTGGGTTTACCGCTATATAACTCAAAATCTATCAACTTTTACTATAGAACATTATATGTAACATTCGTTGCTAATTATGTCTAGAATTTATTCTTCTGGGTTAGAATTTCTAATCTCAAGGTCAATGTTACATAAACTACATGTCAATATTCAACTTGAAAAAAGTGCAAGTGCGCCATCTTTGATTTTTTCATCCAAAAGTCTAAAAGAAAGCTTGGAGCAATACCTTTCAAATGGTCTGTAGCATTTTTATGGCCTTCAATTCTGTAAAAAGTTATGACAATTTAAAGAAACACCAAATTTTTTAAAAAATTTAAATGGGAATTACCATGTTAATTTTTGTGAATTTTTTGTCTTTCTCATAGATATATTTATGTTGATCTTGAATTTATCACTGGGTGGTTTTTCAATATCATGTGATTGATTTTATCGATCTTCCCGAGTCAAAGGTATAGGTGAGAAAGAAAAAATTAACACATTAACACTCACATTAACACTCCGGAGCGGCCGTTTTTTTCAGTAGCTGGCATTTTTTTAGTAGTGGGAATTTTTTTTTATCTTCGGGCGTTTTCTTGATAGAGTCCGTTTGTGTTCCCTGCAAAATATCTCAAAACCGGTAAGAGATACGTTAAAATGTACATCGATTTACATATATATATATATATATATATATATATGTGTGTGTGTGTATTCGGTGAGGAACGAAGGTCCGCCTTGAACGTGGGTAGCGGTGTCAGATTCCCGGATAATGTCCTGCTAGACCTGCGGGCGTCGACGTTAGATGTGTATGCTGTTGGAGCTCGACGATTTCCAGATGTCGAAGTCGTAGTTCCTCGACTATGGCTTGTAGATGTCAATGATACGTCTCGATTCCTCTTGTGATTTTTAATACGTATTACTTTAAAGTTCAAGTAGCAGAGCCACGCCCTCGGATAAAAATCAAAGAGTTGGCCAGCAGAGCTTCGCCTTGCGAAAGCTTTAGATGAAAATTTAGGGGTGCCTGTGTCTCTTCTGGGTCCTCTTTATATACCCTAAAATTCTATGCATCTGTCCTTGTCTTACGCTTCGCCTTGTCTTACACTTTGCCTTATATGGAGATTGTGTAAGTAGTTCTCGATTTTTCTGTGCTTGCACCCGATTGGACCGTTAGATGTGCGTAATTAAAAATTATCGAATCCCGTGCATTTTCTGTATCGCTTCGTAGTTAATTCGGAGAATTTGCTGTCCCCCTTTTTATTACTGCGACGTTACCCAAAGAACGGCTTAATTTATTACTTCCTTCTAATGCTCGAATTTTCTAGTCGATGTTTCCCATTGCCGGCTCTTCTCCGAGCATTGATTTTATAGTGTAGTACAAAAAAACTCTTGCGTAACCCTTCGTTTCGATCTCACTATCGGCGATCCCGCTTATATGCGTATTGGCTTTGAATAATATCTTCAACTCTACTTTATCAGTCTCTTTTTCGTTTGAAACACTCGTAAAATAATCTGTTCCTTAGCTCTATTTTATATTACTGCATTTACTTAGAATCATTCTTTATCAACCTTATTTTGTTCGTCTTCTACGCCGTATTTTTATTCTAAACTACGCAGTACTTTTTACGAAAAATAATAATATAATTTTCGTCGGGACGCGACATCAGGAATAAGTAAACTAATACACATTCTTTCAAGTTATATTCACAACTTTTTTTTGCACACGGAAAAAATACATATATTATCTATTCTTGAAAAAACAAATAACACGTACACACACATACGCACACACATACACACACACACACTTTCAAATAGTCTGTAGCATTTTTATGGCCTTCAGTTCTGTAAAAAGTTATGAATTATCTTAAAATGCAATAATTAATGTATTTAATTTTTAACCCATTGTATATATCACATATGGATATTTGAAAAGTGTATGTTCACACACACACACTCACACACACACACACACGCACGCACACGCACACGCACACGCACACGCACACGCAAGCACACACACGCACGCACACACACACAACACACACACCCACACACGCGCGCACACACACACACACACACACACACACACACACACACACACATATATGACATATATATATATATAACATATATATATATATAACATATATATATAACATATATATATGACATATATATATGACATATATATGACATATATTATATATGTTGAATTCTGAATTCTTAGACACGGCGGCGGCGGCGGCGGCGACGGCGAAATATTTATATATTATAGAGATATATATATATGATTACGTACCGTATTATATTTTTTACCCATGATAGTTAATACTTGCTGAACACCTTTAATGTTTGGACGTATTTTAAATGGTCCATCTACAAATGCGTCATTTTCTTCATTAAATTCCGAGAATAAACTTTCATTGTAAAGAATTAAATGATGGTAATTAGAAGGTGATTCAAGTAGGGAATACTACAGAAAAATACTGTTTTCTCCATGTTTCAATGTTAACATCTCTGGGTATTTAGCTAGATGGCCCGCGAAAGCGTCGATGGAGCTGTAATATTTTTGGAATCCGGGTTTTTTTTGCATATTTGGCTTTAGCTCTTTGAATAGTCCTCTCGAATGAGGACAACGATGCTTCCGAAGCCATGTCTTTGTTTCTGGAAATTTTATAACATATTTAATTTCACACATACATATAATGTAAAATTGTGAAGTTATTAAAATTTCTTAAACACTTCTTTATACATGTAACCACCTTAATAAAATATGTAATTAATTTAATTTTTAATTTAATTCAATTTTTTCTTTTAACTTTCAACAAAAAAATGTAAGTTTTAAAAAACGGATGAATTTAACTTTGAGTCATTTTTTGGTTCCAAATTGCAGGGTCATCTTCTATAATACAAGCGTTTTTTTCAAAATAGTGGTTTCAAAATATGAAAATATTTGCTAAAATATTTTTGAATATTTCAGCAGGTTTGACGGTAGATTTTTTAGGAAAAAGTAATCTTAATTGTAATTTATGCAACAATGTTGTGTCGGAAATGCAATACAAAAACGGTAATAGCTTCAACACAAAATCATATTGAAGTTGTTAACGGGGTGCCAAAGCCAATTTTTATCCTCCCTACCTTACCGACCTCGAAAATGACATAAAATTAGTTATAATTAAAAAAGGAAGTTAATTTCCGTAAATCGAGGAGAAGAATGCCCTTCCTTTATTAATAATCTATCCATGTTTAAAATTTCAAGCAATAATATCAATTGGTTTTCGCGTAATCCCTTACCTTAAAATACATGAAATTAGTGATTTTATGAGGTTTATGAGGCATAACTTTCATCAGTAGTCTTGGCCAATAATCTAACTACCGCCATTCGAAAGCTCTCGAAAAATGTGATCTTCTGAGCGGTGTTAGATCAAAATCGATTGTGGCGTGGTCGCCTTTTTTTGATATTCAATATTTCCGGGTGCCCTATCTCTTCGAGATTTTAAAATTAAGAATTGTAACCTAAGTAGATAAGTTCTAAAGAATATTT
>JANSJX010000879.1:0-15112 GCA_026168455.1 Theocolax elegans | reverse complement strand
TAAATTAATAAAATTTATTTGCGCATTCTTTTCAATAGCTAATTGCTTCTCACACATTAAATTGAGTTTTTTTTTTTTTTTTGCATTTAGACCAGCACATTACCAATAAATTTTGCATTATTAAAAGCATCTATTAACATATAATTTTTTTTCTTCTCCTTTAACCTCTCCCCGCACATTAAAGTGTACATAGCCTATCATAGCCATATCAACTAGCCTTATTATTATTTTTTTCTCTACATTTATTAAGAGCCTACTCAACCACAATTTTTAATTGTTAATTAATTATTTCCTGCAAGTGCTTATATAATTTTTACCTTGTGCGTCCGGATGTTTTGGAATAATCCACATTGGGGAGCAGTATGGTGAATTTGATGGTTCTATGATGTCGCTCTCTAAAAGTTTATTTAGTTCTATTTCTATTTGCTGCTTAAGAGCTAAAGGGTATCTGTACTGTTTAGTTCTTACTGGCTTATCTGTGGTTGTTTGAATTTTGTGCGTAATTAGGTGCGTAGCAGGCAATGGTTCGCCGTCTAAGCCAAAAATATACGGGTTCTCTTCAATGAGACTTCTAACATGATCAAGTTCTTCTTGATTACAACCTTTGGTGTCTACTAATGAGAGAATCGTTTGTACTCTTTCTTGTTTTGATAAAGTATTTTTTATTTTATTGTCTCGGGTAAGTTTCAATATTTTTGCATGGTGTTTTTCGTCGTCCCTCACCGACGTAAATGTCAGAATCTGGAATGTGGTTCTCACACTTTAATATTTTACTTCTGGAAACTTGGACTCTCTACGTCTTTATATCCGGTGTTATACACATGGCGTAAGCCTTGTCGTTGTGGTTTTGAAGCTAGAAAATTGCCAAATAAATGTCTTTGTGAATTTGTTGATAGAGGAACCCAGCCTGATTTAGCTGAGTTTTTGGAGACATTAGCGTGAATAACACGTCTCATTCTTGCCGGTATAACGAAGAATCTTTTTTGATAAATGGGAATTCTTTGTCTTTTACTCTTAAACAGTTGTTAGCTGCATCTATTTGACCATTATGGTCCTTTATGAAATCCCAACCAATCAAACCGTCTGTGTCTATTGGGAAATCAGAAGGAACAATATGCACTTTGCATAAAAATTATGTAAAAATATCGCAGCTTCTCCAAGAGTGTAGTTTACTCCTTGGGTGACTCCGCTAATTGCTAGCTTTTTTGTCTTTGGTTTATAAAGGTGTCTTCTGAGAGTAATGGCTGTTTGATTATTGATATATCCGCTCCTGAGTCAACGTAAAATTTTGCTTTTCCTTGCTTTAAATGATTGCTTGTTATTTCTACCACTGGTGGTCTACGACCCGTAGATAGAAATCTTAATTTAATTACTTCATCTTCTTGGCTTCTTGGTTGATCTTTGTGTTTCTCGCTTGCCTGTGTATCAAAGTGTGACCCCCTTGGTTAATTTTGAGTTCTTTGTGTCCGAGAGTGTGTGAGAAGTGAGTTGGTTTTGTTTTTCCGAAAATAATACTTTCTAGACTGCTGGATCTGCTTAGATGAGATTGGTACATTGAAACTTCCGCCTGCTCGGCACCTGAGGACAAGTGGCGAGCAGTCTACTAGTTTAAATTGCTACTGCTGACATTTGGCTTATTTTGAGATTTGTCTGAGTTATCATTATTAGTGGTGGCGTTTGATTGCCTGTTGTATGAACTGTGCTCCGATTGATGATTGGGGCGGCTGCTTTGCTCGTTTCTTTGTTGGAAATTACTGGTGTGATCGATTTGGTACCGCTGGCATTGCTATCGGGCCTTTCCGCGCTTGTAATTTCTATTGTAGTAGTTCCCTCGTCGATCGTTGTTGTAGTAATTGGGTCTGTGGCTGTAATTATTATTATTTACTCGCGGATTACTATTGTTATTGTAGTTTCTATCGTTGTATCGAGTACGAGGGTTCCTGTAGTCGTGCTGCTGGTTATAATTGCTCTTCTCTCGGCGAAGCCTTTCATTGACTCGACGGTCAATACAGTTGCTAATTGAATGACCTTTTCTGTTACAATAGTTGCACGTTAGTTGTGGGATGTCATTATTTCGGGTGATGTGCGGTTTTGATTGATCTACATTGGTTATCCTTAAGAGCTGCGTGGTAATACCATCAGCATCTTTTGATTCTTTGTTGGAATTTGCATTTTTGTTTTGGAGTCTGCACGCTTGTTGGCATTCGAACTGAGTAGCCCATTTCATGGCTTCTCTTAGATTCGCCGGATGTTCGCTTCTCACTTGATTGTCGAATGGTTGTTTGAGACCATACATGAATTGCTGTAGTGTTTCTCGTTCTATGGATAGTGTTTGCGATGTCTTCTCCGCTTCTGTGAGTGTCGTGTCAGCTTTGATTGAACTTAAAATTTTTCCTTTTAATGCTTGTATTCTAGAACAGAAATCGCTGACTGATTCAATGTCTTCTTGAGATATCACTCTGAGTTTACCGATAATGTCAAGAGTGCAGCCAAAGTTGCTATAGTGCGAGTATAAATCCTCTAGTAGACTTTCTACTCTGTCGTACGTAGTCAATCTATGAGCGTACGCTTCTAATGCTTTCCCAGTTAATTTGTTGGCCAATGATAGTAAAATTTTTCTTTCACTTGCCCGACCAAATGTTTCTGCCGTGTCTCTTATTGCTGCTGCAAATGTTGGAAGTGCGCCTTCTGAACCATTGAATGTTGGGATTAATTGGATAGATTGGTATAGGGACATGTTGGCTGACGGGTCGTGCCGATTTTGCTGTATTTGAACTTGCGTGTTATCAGCTGTAGGAAGAACGTCACGTTCTCTAAGATTTGGGTTTTGTTGCACATTAAACATCCAATTTTGGGCGCGAGGGCTAAAGATATCTCTTGGGACTAAAATGCAGTTTTGTGCATTTGCAGCTGCCCATGCGTCTGTAAACTCAGTAGAACTGGGATGCTTTGTGTTGGACTGATTTTGTCGATGAATATCTTTTAGTGTTTCTGATCTTTTCATGGATCCATTGGGATTGTTTCTGGCCGAATACTGCGCTCCTAGCGTTGTGACTTCTTCGATAGGTGATGCGCTTCCGTTTAGCTGATTCGTTGTTGGTATGCGTTTGCTGTCTTTCCTTTGGGCTGTTTACTCGATAGTTATTTTCACTTCCGAGATCTGTGGAAATCTGTGATCTGATTGACACTCGAGAACGAGGACGTGGTGATTCTAAACGGAACTTTTGCTCTCTGGCTCGCCTGTATTTTGTAAGTTCTGCATCTGAGCTTTCCGACTCTGAATCCGCATTCGCCATTTTGTCGTGGCAAAAAACGATCTCTTCGAGAGTTGCGATAGTTGCGGCTACCGATTTCTTATCACCTTTCTTTTGAGTGAAAATTCTTTTGAAAATTTTTTCTAGTCGTTTATATTGATCGGGATCGCCGTACATCTCTTGGTGTATAATAGGATATGATGTTTCGTTTTCTATAATTTTCCGATTGCGTGGTATTGCTCCGCTGTTTGTCTGTAGTATCGTCTCAATGTTGTCATCTTGGTCAAATAGCCTTGGAAGAGCTGAGTCAGAATTTGATGCCATGGTTCTCGACGTGGCGTATCGGTGTCCTTTATTTATTTCACAAACACTGCTTATGTGCTAACTTATGTTCTAATTACCTTATGTCTAGTAAGAATGAGTTGTTTACTTATGCACGGTTGATTTACGTATGGTATGATGTAGAACATATAATCAATCGTGTTAGAGGAGAGGGGGAAAAAAACGAAAAATAAGAGTAATTATACTTCTTGAAAGTTTGTACGCTTCTATTAGATTATTCAAAACCTTATGTGTAACGGGAAAATGTGCCCTTAAATCAGAAGGTTACTAATTATGAGTTAAAAAAACTTGCTTGTACATGTGTTTATCTTGAGTTTGGAATTGGAAGGCTGGTGAAAGGGAAAGGTAAATTTTTGGTAGAAGTGTATGTGAGTGATTTTTTTTTTTATTCTAGGAAATAATAAAGTGAAATTTAGTTATGATCTTCTCTCCAGTTTCCTGAGGGGGCTGCACTGGGTGGGTGCAATACTTAATCTACAGTGAAAATGTAAAATGAAATGATTAAGCGTGTTTCATTCCTTCGGTTTGCCTGTCTTATGTATCTTAATTTTCTACGTATATGTTTATAAGAATGCGGTAAAATTAAAAAAAATTATTTGGTGTGTTGAAAATATGAATACTCAGTGTGGTGATTTCTCTTCGCAACTTTCATATTTTGTCTTATTACTAACATAGTTTAGCTGGTGTGCAGCTTCGAGGCGAGGAAAATGAATATAAATTCGGTCTCGATCGTGGCTGCCATCAGCACTCACTTACAAACTTATATAATCATGTATGTTCAATAGCCTAGATTAGATGATAAACTTTATACTTAATATAATATTGTATGCTTTCTATCTTAAATTTGAGTGGTACTGGATAATGGGGTAGACGATCTGTCTGAAATTGTACACTTGTTGGCATGTTGCTCGAATTCCCTTTTGTTTACGATTTATTTACTTATTTCGCATTTTTCTTTTTTTTTTTTTTGCAAGGTGCCTGTATGTAACGTTTGCCGTTAAAATGTGTTATTAATTAATAAGTGCGCGTGATATTGCACAGGTATGTTTGAAAATCTGTAGCTTTATTGGAAAGAGCGGATAAAAATCGGTGACCAACAAAGTACTGGTAAGGTTTTATGATTACATATTAGGTAGAATTGGTGGATACTTTTAAATAGTCTTGTTCGAAAACCACGCAGATTCCACGTTGTTTACATTTGTGTATGAAATTATTAACAGCACAAAACTTGCATTTAATGAAGGTGAAGCAAAAACTTATGTGTGGATCGAATTGATCTATAATGAAATCTGTGTTAATTGACGAAGGTTTTCTTCCTGCCTAGGGTGTTTAAGACATATAGTTTCTCTAATTTGAGATTGGTAAAGTTCTTAAATAATGTATTAATTTTTGGAAAATAATTCAGCTGAAGATCTTTTAATGAGTCAGGAAATACTGTGTTTTCAGAGATTTGTAGGCCTAAAATGTTTAATTTATTGATGTTTGGCATGTTTCCTACCAATTGATGGAATATGGGGTTTGCATGGGTGTGGTGACTGATGTCTAATTCTAAGAGTTCCCGATTTTTGTTTATTGAGTAGTTTTCTATAAAAAGGCCATTTGGAAGACAATCTTGTTTAAACGAGAATTCAAAGATTTTTATTTTACTACTTGGCGAAAAAATGATGTTAAATAACTTTAAGGAGTGGTGGTCACGCGCGTTACTGTTAATAAATCTAAATTCAGTTAACTTGGTTGAGTTTTTTAAGGTTTCCAATATGGTCGCGATTTTCAAGTGTCTACAATTGTTTATAGTTAGTGCTTTTAAGTTTTTCAAGTTACATGCCGTTAATTGGTCAAATCTAAAGACGTCATTATCAATTACGCATAGATGATCAATTCGTTTTAAATCTAAATTCATTTCTGCTTCCTTGACTGTGTGAGATAAAACTAACTTATTTGCTTTAAAATTTTCTGAAATTAATTTAATGATGTACGCTGAGACACGAATTCCTGATAAATCTATGAAATTTACAATGACTCTGCTGGTGATTCTATTTTTTAGTACTTGATCAAAAAATTTGCCTACTGTTTCTGCTGAAATGAGGTATTTGTGACCTTTAAATTCGAAGGATTTAAACTTAAAAATTTTTGCATCTGCTATCATATTTGCAAGACCTTGTTTACAATTATATCTATCTGTACATGATTGAAAATTAAGTTTGGCGTATTTAGCGGTGGGTGGGCAATGGCAAGCTTGGTAAAAATTCCCAAAATCTTTAGCCGAAAGCATTTGGGAAAAAAGCATGAGGATTTCGGTGCAAGACATTACGCGACGTAGCTCTTCGGGTAATAGATCTGGATTGTACTCTATAGCGTTACATACTTCGTCAAAAATAAGGTATTGGTGTGGCTCTACGCTTATTGCCGACTGCAGACCTACTCTGTGTGTATATATTAAATTACGTGTACATGCTAAGCATTGAATTTGTGCGGATGCGCTGATGTCTTGGCAGGACACCAACGCGTATGTAGCATTTAATCGTTTAATCACTTTGTCCACGTTAAACTTCCTTATTTCTTTACTTTCTAGAAAATGAGTCAACTCTGTTTTTGAAATGTTGTGCCTAAAGTTGTACAATTTCAGCTTGAGTACTGGGGTATTTTCGATGAATAATATTGGTATTAAGCGCTCGTGTAGGATGGTCTCACCTGGTATGCCGTCTTTATCCATTCGCATCCTTTTTTTGATGGCTTGTCGATTGTACGAATTCGTAAATTGTAAATAATATTCATCGAAATAAATTTGTGCTAATCTCAAAGCATGGATTTCTTCATAGTCCGTCGATGCTTCGATCCGCGTTTGAATATCGGCTCTGATCGATTGGACTTTCTCTAAAGCGGTAGTCATTGCAGTTATTGACTTTTTTTTTTTATATTTTTTTTTTTATTTGGCCGATGTTACCCCTAAATAACCAAAATGAAGTTTTGCTTAAAATTTACTACAAGTGTTCTCTTAATAAGGCTGTACTAAATTGAAGGAATTGTAAAATAAGTGAAAAATATTTGGTTATTAATATCCTTTGACATGTGTATAATAAAACTTTAGCAATTATTGCGTAGAATGTTAACAATAATTTATATTCACATCTGTATAAGTTTGATAAGTATGTTCTTACTTGTACGTTTGAGGATATTATTTTTCGCTGAACGCGATTATTATATTATTTTACGTTTCAAGTGTCGTTCAGAAAGGGATCGGGTGTAATAAGTATAACTTAATTCAGGATTGAATTTCAAGATTTTATTGTAACGTAGTACTGCTAGTGCGAGATAAATGTTACTACTAAGAATTATTTTTCTGTTTAATTTGCTACGTGTGCTTTTTTTGCTTGCTGAGTCGTGAGAACGGTAAAACTAAGTTTAAAGTTAAAAATTGTTACTTGAGACGAGTGTAGATAAAAGCATTTTATTTTTTGACGGTTGGTTAAATTTACTTTAATATATGTTAAAACAATAATGTTAAATTGATGTATTTCGTGTGTGATTTACATTTCCATTTGGAAGGAACAAAAAAATGGAGGCCAGTTGAAATTTTCGTTAAAACGAATAGGATAATTATTAGATGTTTCAGAGAAAAATTAAATTAAAGCTTAGTCGACAAAAAAAATTTGAAGAGGAATACATGAAATAAGTCGTTATTTTGAATTTTTTGGTTAAATTATTTTTGTTGGTTTTCTGTTGAAATTTGTTAATTTTCCTAATAAAAAATTTTTTTTTTTTAATTAGATATTGAGCTATTATTGAGAGAAAAAAAAAATTTCTTAGATTTGCGAAATAAATTTTGTATGGTTTATTGTAATTCTTGAGAATTGTAATTTCACAGTAAATTTTGGTACACCTAGTTTGGTTTTAAAATTATATGGTTTTATTTTTTTTTTTTAATTGGGAACGTGCCTTGTTTTTCTGTTTTAATATTTTTATTTAATTTAAATTAATTGATTGCTATAAGGCTATTATTATGTGTTTTTTTTTGTGTGTAAAATGCATATATTTAAGTATACGCGTTCCTAAAAATGTATGCACCAAGGTGCAATTTTTGATATTGCCAAGGTTGGCTCTGCTCACGTCGCTATTTGTTTTTTTTTGTTACTTCCGTTTAATCGCAAATTAAGTTTATTTGCTAAAACATGCAATAATTTGTTTGAATATTTGGGAGAAAATATTAATGTTAAGAAAAATCTTAACGATGAAAACGAGGGGGTTAATAAAATAACTTTTTGTCTAAGTTCGATAGAAAAAAAGGAAAGAGATAAATACTCATTTGCCTTTTGCGCATGAATCTGTAGCCTGTTTCGTGATTTACTTATAAAAAAAGCTGAATGTGGATTTTGTCACAATAAAAAAAGGGTGAGTTGATGAGTAGGAAAAATGTTTAATTGTTACTTGATTTGATTCTTTTTGAAAAGAAAATAAAATATTTAAACTCCTGTGCTTTGTTAAAAAAAGGAACGAGAAAAGAATTTAAGTATGATTTATAAAAATTATTTAAAACTTATAAAACTTGATATTTACATATCCAAGAAACAAGACTAAAATTGTGTGTAATTTCTTTGCTAACATAAAAAAAATGCGAATATTATATAAAAAAGGCGAATAATATAAAAAATGTGAAACTTTACGGAGTTTGGTTTGATGTTTAATTTTACAACGTTGTTGACTATAAGAAAAGAAATTATATCTCGAATTAACGAAGACTATTGTTAATATGTAGGAAAAAATTACAAAATTGTGTTTAATGCATAACTTCCGAGAGAATTTGTTTAGCTATGTGGAAAACTGAAAAATCAGTTGTACATGGCTTCGCAAAATTTCCCGACGGAAGCACATAACGCGCTGGTTTATATAAAAAAAGACTTTATTGTTAAAAAAAAGGTTTTACTTTTCGTTATATGGAACGATACAGTCCACCGAAAACCCTTGCTTGTCTCTGTGGAAAAAGGAAAATTCCATAGTACATCGACTCGCAAGATGTCGTCGGAAGAGCAGATCTTTTTTTTTGTGAAATACTGGTAAAATATTTATAACTCCAAGTTTCATCAAAATTTATTAAAAACTGCTACAAATTAAATAATATTTGAACTGAACATTAATAATTATTTATCATTAATTTTAAAACGTTAAATATTTATAAAAGGTTTTATTGTTTTGCTCGCGATTTTTATTTGCTAATACACAGTATAAATAGTTTTAAGGAGTTTTATTATAAAAACTTTCAATTGCGCGAGAAATTACTAATGACATTTGTTAAATGGGCAAAAAAAGGAGAATTTTATGCTTTTTCAACGATGATCGACTATGATTCACTACTACATGTACCTTATTTTAGTAAAAGAATTAATTATTCAGATGTGTAATTCACTTTTAATATTAATATTTTTTGATGAGGATAAATTTACCTATGATATATATCTGATTTCTGTAATTTTTATGTTTTAAATTATTAACAGTGAAATAATATAAAAAATTTTGACGTGAACAATGTGCAATGAGCGATATGTAACAGATAAATGTACAGGGAAAAGCAAAAAATTCTAACAGTAGTGATCCTATAATAATAATTAACTTTATCAATGAGAAGAGAAGAAAATATAAATAACTCTTACCTTCTTAGTTGTTGCAGGAATTGTAATATATATATATATATCTATATATATAATTATATATATGTATAATCTGTTAATATTGTTTTTTTTTTTTTATTACCCGTAATACACTCGGACTGAATTAATTAAATTATTGTAACTGACCTATTTTCGTGTGATTTACACATAGTGTTTGAATACAGTTATATGAAAAACTTGCACGATAGACGTATGTTTGAAATTAAATATAAGCTGCTTACACGAGTCACTATTTATTATTGTTGTTAACAATCATAATTTGTCACTGTTATATATATATTTGTTATATTATTATTATTTTAACTTGAATTTCTATTGTAACTGTTTCCGCGAATCGCGATGCACGTAAAAATGCTTAATTTTTGCCAATAAGAAATTCACTAATAGTGCGCTTGATTCTATTATTTAATACATTTTTTTTTTTTTAATTGGAGAAAAATGGGAAAAAAGGAAGATTTGTGTTTATTTTTCTAATTTTTGTGAGCTATATGTTTTGTAACCAGTGAATTCCATTTTATTACTCTAACCTGTCAATCCAGGTGAATGGAAATGGGGAAAACCCCGGTAAACTCCGTTCATGAAGGATAAAGTATCAATGAAATTTCTGGTTTCTGTTTATTTAATAAAAGGAAATATAAAAAATGGATTTTAGCTGGTTAACTTGGGAAAATGGGATAGGTTTAGGATTTCTCCAAAAGGTTAATTTTTATGCTGCACCCGCGTTTATCCGTCGAAAACTTTCGCGCGTATCAGGTCGATAGAAGAAAAAAGAATTTTTGGCAAGTTTCCCCGTTACCGAACAACTGATTGCGATGACGACTCTCGCCTAACTGACTAATATGCGACACTCGGATGCACGGTGATGCACTTTTTCTTCTCGGCGTTTGAGATAAGGGAGCGTAGAGGGTCAACTTACGGATGAGGTGATAAAATAATAACGTATTATAAGTATACGTGCGAAAGAGACACGAGTTTGGAGAAGAGATATTTTCTTGGTACAATGTATATTGTTAAAGACTTCTATGCGTATATAGTAATGGTTGAGAGACAACGAGAGGAGAGGAGAGTAGTGCATCGGTTTGCATTTTCTTGATAACGTACTTATTACTCGGACTTGAAACTATATTAATTTTCTAATCTGCAATTTATTTGTTAATGCAATTGCGCGTACTTTCCGTTTATTATTGCTTTTTGATTAATTTTAATGATGTATTTTGGTAATAATTGTAAATTGTTCATAATCTCAAAAGTTTATCTAAATTATTAAAGTAATGTTTGAAATTCAAATCTTGTCTAAAATTTTATAAAAAAATTTTTGGTTAATCTATTTTTCTTGTAGCTTTTGTTACGGTTGCAATAATAGAATAATAAAAAAAAAGGGAATTGAAGTTAGTAATTGTCAACTGTACCTAGAATGTCTATTAAGACTTATAATTTGCAATATTATATGGATGATATAAGTACTAAATTATTGAGAAAAAAAAAGGATAATAGTGATTTGTTAATAATCTATGAGTATAGCGACTCGGTTACTTATTTCATATTAAAAAAGTAGAAAAGATAAATTGACGAAGAGAAATCACGTAAAGGTATCAAATTTTATACTTTGTTATCATTCTCTTTTTTTTGTGAGTTTTCCGCGTTTTTATAATTTCTATAAGGATAGTAAAATTATTAGTTTTTCGTAGTGGCATATTATGCATGTTTCTGTGTAAAAATAAAATGATTTTAATTAATAACGACAAGCAAACCGAGAAAAAAAACACGCTAAATTAAAATTTACATAATAATGGTAATTATATTGCTTACCTGAATGCTGGTGGTGAGGTTGTTGCGCCAAAAAGCCATGTTCGAAAAGGAAAAAAAAAACAGAAAAAAAACTTGCTTTGTTTTGTCAAACAAAGGTATTTCTTATACAAAAACGCGCACTGAATTTACTTGATTAAATTGTACCGATATTGAAGATAAAACTCTGGGACTCGCGATTGAAAGTACAAGGAAAATTTCTAATTTTTGATGAAATTTTGAAAAATGAGTAAAATGAATTTATTAAAAAATTAACCCAGATGTGACACTGGCCGTACTAGGATCAAGAGTACCGCTGTCACCAATTTAAAGAGTCTATATCTGTTACGTGGGGTTGGTCGCTCTTGACCTTCGGGATAGTATCACGGGTTAATAAGTGAGTACGAGAGTATAGGTATGAATCGTTTATTTGATCGTCCCGAGGGACACGTCTACTAACTACAAAAGGTGGAAAGCGAGTGTCTCGCTAGTCCGCGTGTCCATTGAGGATGGACCATCAAAATCCTTATCATTCGCACAGTGGGGGTAAATATGTTCCCAGGTGCTTGTCTTACATGCTGAGTGCCGACTCAGCATGTGAACACTAAGTTGCGCGAGTTCTCGGAACTCACGTGACAATATATAAATAGTGAAAGTTTAAAAAAAGCACTTAATAATATAAAAGTTTATGCAGTATTATATTGCTTTAAATATGTGAAAAGATTTAATTTTGTATTGTATAAAAAAAGTGCACAGTTATTAATATTATATTATATTAAGATTGTTGTAATTATTTGGAAATTATATTAAACCATATTATTTTAATTATATTATCTATAATATTTAGGTTTAATAAATATTATAAATATTAATGTATTAAAATGCATTTTATTCGATTTACAAAACCTATACGCACACACACGCATCACACACACACACACACACACACACACACATGCATGTACGCACGCCTAATTAAACCTTATATTTATAATTTTATATTAGTATATTTGTGGTTTTTAAGATTACAAAGCTGTTACACATGTAAGATAACGTTTTATTAACCTTTAGAGGACGGGATGGCCCCTATACGGGCCATGCCCATGATCGACCCTTTACATGCGTTAGTTTAGAGATGTGAGACATCACATAAACTCGATTTCTATAGAAAAGTGAGAGGAAAAACAGTAAACCCAAATCCCCCGTCCTCTAAAGGTTAAAAGTGATCCGATGTTTTTAGACATTAATTTTATTGAAAAAAAGAAGTTTTTTTGAACCCAGAAATTCCCGTCCTCTGAAGGTTAACAATTAAAAACAAATGTAAAATAACAAATACATTCAGATTCAGTTTTTACTACTAATTCAGTGCCTTAATATACCTGAACATACCCACAAAATAGTATTACATAAAACAGGCCCTGATCTCCACCCCATTACATTTTGTAAGGCCCTTTACAGGCACCTGTTCAGGGCCTTTTAATATTCGTCAGGTACTGAACAGGGCCTTCTTTTTGCCTGGAAATCATTTCTACTCGGGTATTAATATGATAAATTCAGGTTATAAAATGAATTGAAGTGTGCTGCTATTGTTTTTTATATTTACCTGAATTTAACATATTGATATAAACAATATAAAATAGCTCAATGGTAGAGCGAAAGACTTCGGTATAAAAGAATCAAGTTCGAATCTCGAAGGATAACTTTATTTTTTTTAAATTATAGTTAATTAAATGCCATACGTTTGCAACAAATTTTAATTATTTTTTTATTATATTTTGAATAATATTTATGGCAAAATCCTTGCATAATCATGGATTCTGCTCATTAGCCATGATTTTGCCAAGATATTGCAAGAAAAAATTTTGCCATGATTTTCACATGAATTTTTTTCTACGCGGGTGGAAGATGCGAGCATCCTCCTTATATTTTTTACATATTCAGGCAATCGGTATCACGTGACCGGTTTGCGGAATCGTGCGAGTCTCTTCCCGAACATAACAGTTACGATTACGTATACGACAAACGAACTAACTTGCACCTACGTACGTCAAATGCGCAAATTATTACATATAAACATTAACAGTTTCTAAAATTTAAGGGGTTTTTATGCCGCAAGGGTTTTCCCCTAAGAGATAATAAATTCCACAATTTTTTGGGTTTAAATGTGACTATATGAGATTACTTTTCTTTCCTCTTTCTTAAAACAAATCATAATAATTTATAGACCATTAGATTATATCCATGTTAGACAAAATGTTAACACTACAATAATCTAACACGCTACTAAGTTATCTAAATTCATACATCTTTTATGAAAAACATCTTAATAAATGACACTGATGAATATACCTACTTCTGAGAAATAAATGGGATCCTTATTTTAAAGTCACCAAAACTATATTCCAAGACGTTAAATGTTTATCTCCTCTTTTACACGTAATTATTAATGAAAACTCTAGTCTATTTATTCTTTTATATACATATAATAATAAAAATGAAAAGCTATCAATCATATCAAAATCGAACAAAAATCATTGAGGGAATAATCGTGATGATCATGTTATACATAATTCATCAACATCATCGATGACAGGTAAAGTAGCTTGCGCGTAGTGCACCTCGAGTGTCGTCCTCGGGCGCATAGCTTGCCATAAGAGATTCACCAAGTATCGAGGCTGCTGTGATGTTCGAGAGGCTGCATTATGCGCTGCAATGACGATACTCAGCAACGCGATATCCTTCACGTATCTTATCACCGAACCAGCAAGTTTTTGGCTCCATCTCGATTTATTACAATTTTAATTAAAATATTTTCAGGATTCACTATTATAGATATTGTTACATTTTTACTTTTTGATTAGCAATGAAGTTCTTTAATAATTTCACTTATTTCATTTTAGTTCAATTATATTTTCGAATATCTGATCTTCATTATAATATTACAGTTAGAAATGATTGATGTGCAGAGTTTTTGTGACTAAACTATGTCTTATTTTAATAAAGCTATTATAAAATGATAAAGTTATAGTTATGCGATTCTACAAGTATGACAAAAATACAATAAATCAAATAATTTAAGAAAAAAAAGCAATATATTTGTTTTTTAGAAATTAATGTTTGTTAAATAATTTAGCGAATGAAATTGGTTAAAAAGCAGTGTCAATTTATCAAAATGTATAAAAGGTAGAAAAATCGCAACATTTCTATAAAAGCCGCGATTTTTCAGTGTCCTTCGTGTAGCCGTTTCTTCTTCGTTCTCGTAATCGTAGTGGTTCTTACAAAGTAACTGACGTCGAACAGTTTTTGCTGAAAGCCAACCCTTGCGGCTTTACTCGTTGAACCATTTTGTCTTCGAACACGTCCCTCTCGTTTTGACTTTTTTTATTCCTACGGAAGGAACTAGTATAGTGTCCAAGTTGCCACCGACTAACAGATGTGCGTAATTAGAATTAATTTATAACATCTCTTATCCTCCGTCTTCTCTTTAAACCGCAATCCATGGGGTCTAAATCATCCAGGTACGCAAACTCATTTGTGGATACTCAATTCTTTTCTTTGGTTACATGCGCATAAGTAGATTGTTAATAATTATATTTATCTATAAATCAACTATTGCACAAGAATAATTTTATTGTTTTATGAAGGATTTATTATAAACATTTTGTTTCTTTGAAGTATAAAATATCAGTAATTTCTAAGTACTCAGAGCTTAAACAAAATAAAAATTAGGATCGATACTTGGACAATAATGCATAACTACTTTTTATCTGAAATATCTTATCAGTATATGTATTTAGATTATTTGCGATATAAACTTTCTAATTATACCAAAATAATTTAAGTCGTAAAGATTAAATGTAAAACATTTTCCAGGGTATATTTGAGTCACTTATCCAAACAAAGTTTTGGTTCTGAAAATACTGATTATAGATACAGATGCTTAAAATTTGTCCAAATACCGCATCGTATACCCAATTTCTGATCACTTATTTCTAAGAATTTACTTTATAAAGGTTGTACAAATGTTTTTATACCAAAAATTACTTAGTGTTATTATTTATATATGTT
>JANSJX010000878.1:0-15117 GCA_026168455.1 Theocolax elegans | reverse complement strand
ATATACGTGTAATATTGCATGTTATTCAATCCACCTGGCTATGGAACGAATCTAAAAATTTGAAAATTTCGACTTCATAGCCGGTTATTGCGTGTATATCGTGTAATATTGCATGTTAACTCAATGCACCCGGCAACGGAACGAAATCTAAAAATTGAAAAATAGGGTTTCTGTCGCTCGCTCTTGACATGTGCAAAGCACATTGTCACAATATATATATGTCCTATCTATTGTTATACACACATATATATATAATATTATATATATATTACACCGCTGGTGTAAATTATGTCCTAAAATACGTGAAATTAGTGATTTTATGAGTTTATGAGGCATAACTTACACCAGCGGTCTTGGCCAATAATCTAACCCAAGCATTCGAAAGCTCGCGAAAAATGTGAACTTTTGAGAGGTGTTAGATTAAAGTCGATGTGGCGTGGTCGCCTTTTTTTGATATTCAATCTGTCCGGGGGTTCTATCTCTTGAGATTTTAAAATTAAGAATTGTAACCAGGGTAGATAAGTTCTAAAGATTAATTTAACAAAGTTGTTTGTAATGTTTTTTCCAAAAAAATCAACAGATTTTGAGATAAATGGCTTAAAATAGAAATTTTTCTAAAAAATTGAATAATTTCCATTTTTCATGGTTGAATAACTCTTAGGCAAATTATTTTTAAAAACATAAAATTTTTTTTGTATGTTCTGGAAGATGTTTCCAGCCTGTTCTCAAATTTTTGGAGCGATTTAAAATTTTCAATCGTACCACTTGACGTGAAATAGCCCATAGATATATATATATATATATATATATATATATTGTATGTATGTATGAGGGTGTGTGTGTGTGTGCGTGCGAACGTGCGCGTGTGTGTGTGCGGAGCAATATTTATATAATATATATATTTTAAAATTGTTTTTTCAAGAATACATATACATGTATTTTTTCCGTGCGCAAAAAAAAAATTGTGAACATTATAACGGGTAGGGATTTCGATGTGTCGGCGCAGGTTAGGTCCCTGAATGATCGGCGACGTTCGTCGATAGGACCAAGTCGACTAGCCGGATAATTGCGAATGGTAGACGCAGTGGTGAGCTTCTGCCTCGCGCTCCCGGGATCGTGGGTTCGCGCCCCGATACCTTCGTTGATTTTTTTATTCCTTATATTCAATCCGTACCCCGTTACAAATGCGCCCAACTCAAAAACCCACTTGCCAGAAGAGACGAAGTAGTTTATCTTCGCCTGGCTCATCTTGGACCGAAGTCGGTCACAAACTCCCATCCCCACACCAACAGTCCCGGGGATTTCCCCGCGAGAACGTCAAAGTGCGGAGGTATGACTGTAGGAGAAAGCCTGTTTTCCCGTCCACAGTGTGTATACATATATGCAGTACACCTCCAAAGTTGGCACTAGACGTAGGGGAGCTTGAGTTTTGGGATCTCAAGCGTGGTGGTGCAAACGCACGGCTATCCCTAACGAGGCTCCCGGTGCTCAGAAAATGGTCTTCTTGACACCGGTCGAGCAGGGACAACCTTCGCCTCTCTAGCCCAGGTGATCGAAGTGATCAACGGCCTCCCGAGGGCGTAGGTCGCGTTTGGGTGGGGGATATAACGGTACGGATTTCGAGTGTCGGCGCAGGTAGGTCCCTGAATTATCGGCGACGTTCGTCGATAGGACCAAGTCGACTAGCCGGGATAATTGCGAATGGTAGCGCAGTGGTGAGGCTTCTGCCTCGCGCTCCCGGGATCGTGGGTTCGCGCCCCGATACCTTCGTTGATTTTTTTATTCCTTATATTCAATCCTGTACCCCGTTACAACATAACTTGAAAGAATGTGTATTAGTTTACTCATTCTTGACAAACTCATAAAATTTTTAATGTATACTCAATAATAATAAAGGATCTAAATTCAATGTAATGCTTTAAATACAGATGCAAAATTGTTTGAAGACTAAAAAATATTAATCAAGTATAACATACATTTTTCCAAATATCCATATGATATATATAATGGTTAAAAATTAAATACATTAATTATTGTATTTTTAAGATAATTCTATTATAAACAGTAATGGCAAAAGAAAATCAAATTGTAACAGTGGTAATATAAAATACGAATTACATTTAAAAAGATTTTCAAAAATTATTACTTTAGGGAGCATTTAATTTAAATATTTTTTATTTAATATTTCAACATTGAATGGATATACAAGTGTGTGGATAATGTATATTTATATAACACCAATATTTTAAATAAACAGTATGTATTTATTAGAAACAGAAGGATATTTAGAAATTAATTTGTTTATAATAATCAAAATAAATATTTGGGCTCTGCATAGTAAAAATAATGGATATAATTCTGGATTAAAACGCAAATTTTGAAAGAGGGTGGCAAAGTACGTTTTACTAAATTATTCTAAGACAAGCATTCAATAATTTTTTTTATGTTGACAAGGGTAATTTTGAAAAAAGTACATATGTCTTAGATTGGAAACATTGGTTGACAGTTATATATATATATATATATATATATATATATATATATATATATATATATAATATATATAATAGCTCTTCTATTAATCACTTTTATTTAATCTAAACTTTTACTAATGAGTAATTCTACAGATTGTTATTTATAGGGAAACAAATTCTAAAATTTACAATTATGATATTATTATCAATTTGAGATATTTTTAATAGTTACAAATTAGAGGCGTGCAGGTAAAACCCAAATATTTCTGCTTTTGATTGTAAAAATCAAACTTGTTAAATTATAAGATTCTTCAGTAGTAATTGTCGAAAAAATACCCGCACTGTTATTTACATCATGTGACATGGCAGTTATAACTGCATGTCACATACTTGATTTATATTTATATTATATATTTAATATTCCAAAGCCCCGTCGCTTATAGGAATTAATTATAAAACTCACTCGGAATCCAGATAGGCTAGACCGTGAGGAAGGAGTATGCACTCCAGTAGAAGATACGCATAAGCACACAAGCACACAATCACTGTCCTTGTAACATTCCTGTAAATAATTATCCGGTTGTTGAAGTTGAATCTTGAAGTAGTTGAGTGAGGTCCTGCTATAAATCCTGTTCCTTATGTCCTGGAGAAGGTGATCGTAGAAGGAAGCAATTGAGGTAGAACATATAATATTGGACAGCGTCGACAACCAGTAAACATCCAGCCTCCTCCAAGAAGTAATGATCCTTCGTTGGTACAAAACCTCCTTCGAGTACCTGCAACAGTATTAAATAAATCATACTGAATATAAAATTAGAATTGAGGAAAGCAGTAGGTTGTCAAAACCTAGTTGCAGGCAAGGAGAAGGAGAGGTGAGTTGAGGTTAGGATATTACTTCCACAAGAGATTAATGTTAAAAGAAGAAACGACGCTATTTATACATTACCTCGGACAATCTAGCTAGATATTGGCTTGAGAATAGAACAGGCATCTCCGGAACCTGGTGAGGAAGAAGTAGCTGAGGAAATCTGCAATACAGTGTTGATGTCGTCGTTCCCGCATGCCGCACCTGAAACAAATAAACAAACTAGGACGAACTAACATTAATACAGGTTATTGTATGGAACGAGAGTATTTTACCGTTTATTGACGTTGTTCCTGTAGAAGCGACTCCGGGTTGTTAGTATCCAGCAGTTGAGACGGTGCACGGGGATGGAGGTGTTCACTGTACATAAACAAGACACGCACGTCGGATCGGCCGAGTCAAGCGAACGAGAGCCAACTGTTGCGCGTGGCGCATGCGCGCGGACTCGCTGATCGGTACATCGAGACGAACTCGGTGATTCCGAGTCGGGCCGTCGAACGAGACGTTTCGTGTAAAACCTTTGTTACGATTATTACCGAGAGTGGATATATTTTTATTAATTGTTTAAATTCGAGCATATGCAGGTGAGAGTTCCTGCCTACACTCCCCTGTTTCCAGCTTCCCGGCAAGCTGTGATTGTGCGTGTGTGTGCGATAATCGCGTGTAGTACAAGATATAAATTTTGCCGCGTGAACGCGGCTGGCGACCGTGACTAGTTTGTTCGTTTATCTTGTGTATTATTATTATTTGATTAATATTAAATCTCTAACTGAAATAAAAGTGTTGTTATTTTATGATATGGGAGCCGTTCACCCTGATCCCCAGTGAACGTGTTTAATCAATTTTGTAATCTTATAAAATAAATTTGCTTCTAAATCATTTATATTATATTATTGTGACTGTTGTTTGAGCGTTCTGAAGGAACGAGAAAGTGAAAATTCGGCAAAGAGTTGACCGTTATATAGAGTCATAAAAAAAATGTCTCTTTTCCTTCGGTTCGCTACATACAACGCGGCGCGCTTCGTTTTAGCCTATACTTTCGTATAATAGCGGGGTTGAAGCATCTAGAAAACGTACAACTCAAAAATATAGAGAGCTACCGTGCTTAAACTTTAAAAATTGATTTATCTACCAAAATTAATTAATTTGATTTTTATTCCTTTCTTAAATCCGATTTTTATTGATTTATCCTTATTTTAAAATGCTGTTATATGTAAACAAAAAAAAATAATAATAAAATTCGTCGAATGAACCACAAAGTTCTCCTTGTTTCCAAGTGAACCCAAAGTTCTCTTTAACAGTTTACTCTATTTACTAAGAGAAAAATTGCCCAAATGAACCACAAAGTTCTCCTTGTTTCCAAGTGAACCCAAAGTTCTCTTCGTCAACTTACTCTCTTTGATTATTATTTAATTCTAAATAGGTTGAAATAATAAAATTTGAATTACTTTTTTTTATTATGTTTTTCTTCTTTAATACTTGGATTTTAATTTTAATATAATATTTTACAATATAGATTGAATTTGAATATAAATGAAAAATTAAGAATTGAAAATAGAAAAATTGAGTGTGAAACACCAAGTTGCCTCTAGTCCGCCTATAAACTATATCAACCATAAATTTCTCCACTCGAGGGATGATCAATAAATGATGCTGTGGTCCTTGGTGCTGGCCTTTTTATACGGTGACGATCTCATTTGAACCAATGTGTAAGACAAAGAGCTTCAATTTCGACGAATGAGGATGATCCTTGAATTTTCCTTGCTCGAATTTTCTTAAACGGGAGAAAAGCTGCACCAATTGTAGACCAAGTTAACGCCCACACACGCCTTCCTACGTATATGCTCGTTACGTAAGAGAATGATAAAAAACAGAGTAGGAGAAAATTTTCGGAGCCCTTAAAGTAAAGTAGAGAGGGACAATATTTCCTTCTCTCTCGCCACGCTCGCTTTTTCTTAATTTTATAATATTTCTTAATTAAACAATAAATGATAGATATTTTCAAAATTAGATATAATAATTAAATTCTGTATAAAAGTTATACATTTACAAATTTGAATGAAAGCTGTATGTTAATTTAATAAAAAGTTATATTAAAAATATACAGATATTCGTTTAACTATTATTTATTGTTGAATTATGGTTGAATCTAATAATCATTTTAAAGTATTAAAAAAAAAATTATATTTATAGAATTTTAATTATAATTAAAATAGTAAAATTATTATTATTATAAAAGAGAATAAAAAAAAATATAGGGTATATATAAAATATATAATTAACACTATTTTCTATAATAACAGACTATTATAATATAAAAGAAATGGAAATAATATTTAAAATAATATTTTTTTGGTAAGACTTCTTAACATAGCTTAAAAACGCATAGAAGATGCATCGATGTTCATTCGCATCGAACGCAGGTCAAGCGCTACATCTGGTTACAATTCACTTGACTAGGGTCGAGTTGTAAAGCGAGAGAAGTCTCTCACTCGGTACGCATCGAAGCCGCTCATAAAATTCTTAATTTTTCCTATATATATATATTCTACATATATTCTAAGTTTTCTTCTTATTATTTTCTATAAAACTTGACGGAGACGTCACACCCCCATACTAAAACGGTTAGTAGTTATCTAAAAAGATAACTATTAATCGATCTCTGAGTTTACAATTATAATAATAAATTTTAAGAGAAAAAAAAATTACAAAAAATAAATAATGAAATAAGATTATTAATCACACTCAAACAGATTCGTTTACAATTGAAAGAAAGGTTTTTGCTTTGCAACTTCAGTAGGTTTATTTTCTTCATTAACTGCATTAGACGACTGTGGTACATTAATATTCGTTGGTTGAGTTAAAAGTTCTCTACCCAGTTCGACATTGGTTTCTTCTTGTGGTGGTCTTCTCCCTAAGTATATTAATAGATGTGTAACTGAGCTCCAATTGCTCCTAACAGATGAAGTGACCATCCATACACTGCATGTAAGGCATAGCCCTGAATTAATATGTCTATTATTATTTTAATAACTTGAAAGATCATAAATATAGCAATGATCCCTGCACTAGCAGTTCCAAAATGTTAAGAATTTACTCCACATCCGATCCCAGGTGTTATCAATAATTTTTTCTACGGCTCCATCATTCAACAATTTTATTACAATTACACCATTTTCATCCATGATGGGATGCCCATGTAATTCTCTTGCTATGTCGTTTAATAATGCTGCTCTTTCTATTGGGAACATTATTCTTTCATTAATATGGCTTAACTCAACATCAGTATAAACTCCTGATTTGGCTAAGTTAACTGGATTTGTATAATTCCAAGTTGCTCTTGTAGTTGGTTTAATAATTGCAGGTTCCTTAGCTTCTGTTGGTCTAGGTAAAATTTATACCATTCATTATCTACATAATAGAGTGATGGTAAGACTGGATTACAAGGCATTTGAGTACCCGTTGTTTTTAATATTCTCGTTCTTGGAGTAAGAAAATAAGTTTGTTATTCCTTGATACCTCAAGTTCAGCGTAGCATTGTTCCCCATGAAACATTTTAACTTCTACAGGTACACATTAACAATATGTACAACTTCTCCGCCTAGGACAGCTAAATATCCGGGTCCTTTCATTAAATTATATGCAAATTCATCTGGGTGCTTGAGTTGCGATGGCAAGTGAATTTTTAATAGTTTGTCTTTCTATATCACACTTCTGTGTAAGAACATCAATGTATAATTGCTTCATTTCAGTTCGTATATGTCGTTCAACATATACAAACTTAGAATTAACATAAGTGAAAATGTCTAAATTAGAAAATGATATTTTTTTATGTTCTGCAAAACTGTTATCTTTATCTGTATCAAAAATTACTAATTTGGGGTGCTCTGTCTTTACAATAGTATAACCGCAAACGAATTCCTTTCCTTTTGCTGTAAGCGCAAACGTTATATCTTCAGATGCTAATGAATATATAATTTGACTATCACTATCTACATTTATCATTTTACTAGCTAAACCCTCATACAAAATACCATATTTATGAAAATTACATATGTCAGAAGGCACAGAATTCCAATAAGTATTACCCCCTTCGAAATCAATGCAACTTCCGTCAGACATACGACATACACTTCCAGATCGTAAATGAATAGTATTTGAATCTAATTTAACATTAGCACTTTGTTCAGTTAAAGATATTTTAATCGTACCTTTTACAATAACATTTTCCTATTCGCCATAGGGATCCATATAACCGACTCCATCACATTTACCGTTTTCACCGCTAATACCGGCAAATGTCATAGGTCTAGTGAAAGTAGCATTTGATTTTAACCCTTGTATTATATTTCCATTACCAGCATTATACATTCCAACATATGCATGTCTCGACAAGCTTCGCGACTAACATCTTTTACATATTCTCCGATATCTACAATTTTTACCCATGAATTAAAATTACAATAATATACATTACGTTTTATTTCTACTTTACATTGTATTGCCATAGTTTCGGAATATTCATTTATTTGTAATAATTGAATATATCGCTGAGTAACATTTATAGAATTATTCGGTATATTACACTCGCCTACTTCCCTTAAAGAAAGTGTGGTTATGTTAAGATTTCTCGAACCGCAATCATATCCAATTAACCCATAGGTAGAATGTATAAAACAAGAAAGGTAAATATAAAATGCATCTGTAAACAAAAAAAAATAAAATAACCTAAATTAGAATATAATTAACTAACTTATTCGTTATCCGAGTCTTTTTTTTTCTTTTTTTCTTTTCATTTTTACTTCGTGATTAATATGTGAAATACGTAGTCGATTTGCGTGTACAATTTTAGGTGTTTTATAAAATAAAATTTTAACATTATTTTTATCAATTATTTCTAAGATTTTATGAGGTCCAGTATAATGATCTCCTAATTTGTTGGGTTTAGGACCCTTTAATAAAAATACATAATCCCCCACCTTAAAATTTCTTTCATTGATATGTTTATCATAATATTTTTTTGATTTAATTTTTGAATTTACTAAATTATCATATACAAGCCTCCTAATACCCGTAAGACGAGATACTAAATCTATGATATATCCTTGATACGTAGGTAATGTGTCAGCTTCTCGTAGTGGATCGCTTGAAGGAAGTCTGGCTAATTTTCCAAATAGTACTTCAAATGGAGTATGCTTAGTACTTTCTTGAACAGAACTGTTATAATTCAGCATAGCTATGTCAACCCATTGATCCCATTCACAATCTTTTTCAGGATACTGTTTTAAGAATTCTCCCAATGCATGGTGAGATCTTTCTAAGGATCCATTCGATTGCGGGTGAAAAGCAGTTGTTTTTACTCTTTTTATTTTAAAACGTTTTGCTATACGTTGCATTAAATTGCTTAAGAAATTTCGATCTTGATCAGTTAAAACTACTCTTGGTGCTCCAAAAATGCAAATATAACGCTTTATAAAAGCATCTGCTATTGTACTCGCAAGCGTATTAGGTAGAGGTACTGCAAGACAGAATTTAGACAATTGGTCTTGCATGGTCAATATATACTCGTTACCTTGGTTCGTTCTTTGTAACGGTCCGACAATGTCCATTGCTAATTTATCTAACGTTGTACCAGGAGTATCAGTAATAATCATCGGTTGTTTAGTTTTTAATCGAACAAGCTTTTTTAACTGACAATCAAGACATTGCTGTATACGTCTTTGTATATCTTGTTTCATACCTTCCCAGTAATAATCTTGCTTTATTCTATTATATGTTTTTGAGATAGCTCTATGACCTCCTATAGGTGAGCTATGAAGCTCGTAAAATATTTCATTCCTTTTTTCTTCAGGTACATATTTCAATATTCCTTTACAAATTATAACCTTAATATTAGTATTTTAAACACTGATTCTATTAATTCTAAAACTTCTAACCAACTAACATTTTCTATATATTTACTTTTGGCTATACTAAATTCATTAATTTTTTTTACCTGTATTATTTGCTTTAACGTTAATAGTGTATTATAAATTTGTTTTTTAATATAAATTTGAGATTCAGGAGTAGGTCCACGAATGCATAACGCAATTAGATATTTATTATTTATACGCTTATAAGTATTAATAGTACCTACTTCTAAATTTCGTTTCTCTGGTATTTTATTTAGCTAAAAGTAACCCTTGAGCTCCTTCGTCACATGGCTTACCACTACTATCTATAAAATAGACTATATTATCACTTCGGAATTGTAATAATTCTTTGGTCTCAACTATGTTATTTGTAATTTGATTTTTATTATTAAAAATTTTATCTATTATATCCTCATCAGATGAAGTTTCATTAAAAGATGATAAATTATTTTCTTTTGAAGCTATTAGCTTATTTTGATTAAAATCTTCATCTGGCGAGGATAATGAACTACTAGAACTATGAATTGATTTACGTATATTATTTTTAACATTTTTTTTAACTCTATTATGACTATCCCGCTTACTAATTTCTGCTTCTACATCACTATTACTATCACTACTCTCTGCATAATTGACTTCTTCTATTTTACTTTTAATTTGATTTTTCTCTTGGTCATTTTTGGTATTTTCAGCCTTTTGTAATAATTTTTGTCTACGAGTTATAACATTAATCTGTTCTGTCGTTGGTATATTTCTTGACAATGCGTCAGCGTGAAGATTTTGTTTACCCGGTTTATAATTATGTTATAATCATACTCTGAAAGTTTGAACCTCCATTTTTGAACACGAGTATTTAAATTAGCAGTCTTAAACCATACTAAAGGTTGATGGTCAGTTACAATTGTTACTTTTCTTCCAAAAACATAAGGTCTGAATTCCTTAACTGCATGAATAACTGCAAGTGCTTCCTTTTCATAAGTATCATATTTTAACTCGGGTCCTCTTAAAACGCGGGAAGTATAGGCTATTGGCCTATCCTTTCCAAGCTTTCCTTGAGAAAGTATGCCACCTATAGCATATCCTGATGCATCTGTTGTAATTATAAATGGTTGAGTCATATCAGGAAATGCTAATAATGGAACAGAACATAAATATCTTTTAAGGTTATAACAGCTGTTTCTGTATTTTCATTCCATTCGAATTTATTATCTTTCTGTAAAAGTTTGGTCAATGGTTTTGCGATTTTAGCAAAATCTTTAATAAATCGACGACAATAACCAGCTAAACCTAAAATTGTCGTATATTTTTCTCAGTTTTTGGTCGAGGAAATTCTCTTACTGCTCTAATCTTATTAGGATCGGGTGTGATTCCATCCTTACTTAGGAATATGCGATAAATATGTCACCTCCTTTTTCAAAATATTACATTTTTCAGGTTCCAATTTCCAATTAGCTTTGCGTAGTCTATCCATTACTTCATTAAACAATTCTTCATGTTCTTCTAATGTTTTTGCATAAATAACAATATCGTCCATATAAACAAAAACACCTTTTCCGATCAATCCTTGTAGGGTAAAATTCATCGCTCGCTGGTATTCTACACCAGCGTTTCGTAATCCAAAGGGCATTCGAACAAATTCATAATGCCCAGAGGTTGTGGAGAAAGCAGTTTTCTCTGCATCCTTCTCATTTAATAAAATTTGGTGGAACCCCGCCACGCAGTCCATCACTGAGTAACAGCACGCATTCCCTACTTGGTCTAAAATATCCGTAATATTTGGTATTGGGTGAGACATTGGAATCGTTTTTTTCATTAAGAGATCTAAAATCTAATACTACACGCCATCTTGGTTTACCATCCGATCCTGCCTTTTTTGGTACGACCCAGAGACTAGTATTATAAGGCGATCTGATATGTCTTATAATTCCTTTTTTTAACAATTCTTGACTTGCCTTTCTACTTCATCCCTTAGGGTATGAGGTAACCTATATGTTTTGTATTCCACCGGTATATCGTCAACCGTAGGTATCCTATGAGTTACTACATTGGTTACTGTTAACTCATCACCTTCTAATAAAACATATCTAAATTATTTTTTATTAACCTATATGCTTGATCTAATTCCTTATCCTTAAGATCATTTAGTTTCATTAAACCCTTTAACCTATCTAAACGAGATAATTTAGTTTCTACTGTACTTATTTCTTTTAAATTAGACTAATTGGACTACTACAATATTAAGATAATCCAGTATCATCTTCAAATAGTTTAGATTCTATATTTTAAATCTTTAAAAACTTGTTCCGTTGAAAAATATGAACTATAACTTTCACTTAAATTAATTTTTTATCAGTAAAATTAAACTCGGGATTTTCGTATTTAGTCTGTATTGAATTATCACTATCATATTCATCATAATAATTCCATTTTGCATTTCGTTTATTTTTGGTACTGTAATTCTACACGAGGTTTTAATATTTGAATTTATCTTGAACCTTAAACATTCCAGCTCCAAAATCTATGATTGCTTTTGATTTTTTCCAAATATTCTACTCCGATTATACCTTCACAAGGAATACTTAATTCATCGGTACAACTTGGAAATCTATTATATAACCTAACAACAAAATTTCGGTTGATCCTAAAGTAGGTATAAAATTCACCATTTACTCCCTTTAAATATATAGCCCTAGACTTATTTATGTTGCAAAATTGAGGTATTAAGCTCTTCTTTATGAGGCTGCCTTCAGCACCAGTATCTATTAAAAATTGACCTTTATTACCATCATTTTTATTCAAAATATCAATAAAAGGTAAAGCAGTATTATTTTAATATTAATATTAATTACTCTATTAATTTCTAACTCTTGTTCTACATTAAAATCTTGTCTAAAAGGTACTATCATATTATTACAAATGAGAGTTTTATTATCAAAATTAATAATGGTCTCTGTTTCATTAAAAAATTGAGCACCTAAAATTCCATCATATATAATTCCAAAAGAATCGCTAACAACATGAAATTTTGTAGGAAAATTTAAAATTTTTATTTTAACTGTACCAATAGATTTATTAATATCATCTGAAATACCTTTTATTAATATTATTTCATCAGTACAAATATTCATTTCCAATGGTAAGGCGCTAAATTTAATAATATTTCCTTGAGAGCCTGAATCTATCATTAAATTAAATTTTTTTGTAATACATCTACATGAAATATACGGGATAAGTTTACCGAAACTTTTTAATCTAAGGGTATTAATTCGCATAAAGCTTCGTCCACTTGAGTCATATTTACTTGACGCGCCTGAGTTTTCGGTGGTTCCGAACTCGCGCCTACTTTCAGTACACCCTGGCTGTTTCCCGCCTTAAGATTTTCATTATACATACGTTTTCTACATTCACTAATTTCGTGCCCATTATTTTTGCAATATCTACAAAATTTATTAGATTTATTCTCATTTTTATTTCTACATTGATTAGCAGAATGCCCGACTTTAGAACATAATTGGCATGTAACCTTATTATTAATATTATTCGATTTATTAAAATAACATTTTTCTGCATTGTGTCCAGGTTTTTGACATATTTGGCAAATAACTACATTTGTTGGATTTAGGTATACATTGATTAGCTGAATGTCCAATACGACTACATAATTGACAAATTAAATTAACATTACTTTGTTGTTTTAAACGTAAAAAACAATCTTTGATTTTATGACCGGGACGTTGGCAATGGTGGCAGATTACTGAATTTTTCTTATTACAATTTGACGTTTCATGGCCTTCTGTATTACATATCGTACACAAATTAATTTTTTTAGTTTTATTTTTAATTGAATAATCAATATTTTGGCCTTTATTTCTTAAAGACTTCTGAGCTAATACAATTTTTTCGGCCTTTACTGCGTTTTTTACTATGTTTTGTATATCATCTGCATTTTCAAGTTTTTGTTCAATTTCCGGTTTTAATCCATTTTTAAAACATTCAACAGTAAATTTTTCAATTCTATCCTTGAACCCTACTTCATTACTATCATTTTCCGATTCAAAAATTTTTCTACTCAACTCACGAATTCTATTGCAAATGTTATGACCGACTCTTCATCTCTTTGAAATTCATTACCCATTTCGGCTTGCAATTGATGAACAGTTTTGGCCGGCGCATATATAGCTTTTATATATTTTTTTAACGCATCTAAATTATTAAATTTTGACCATGAATAGCCTTCCTTGCCTCACCTATTATTTTTGATCTAATAATTTAGTAAGATTTAACTCGTTACTATCACCTACAATTTCTCTAGCTTCATCACAAGCTTCAAAGAAAACAGTTAGGGGCATATTTTCCCCGTCAAATTCGGGTACAATGGCCAAAGCATCCTTTAAGATATAACTTGGGCTGGGGGGCCTTCAGTAGCCATTATTGCTTTTACTTCTACCTCTGGTTCTTTAAAATTAAAAATTTCACTAATATCTATTTTGTTAAGTCAGTAGTACTAAATGATTTTGATTTAAAAAATTTTTGAAAATTGTCAGAATTATTTTGAGGACCTTCAGGGTTACTTGTCTCGGAATCAGAACTAGAAACTTTTCTGTGTAGAATCAATTTTCGAACGAACTGTTACCAAAGGATCTAATTCAATATTAAGGAATTTTCTTTGACTGCGTGTTAAACGAGGCATCCGGATTCATTAAGAATAAATAATAATCACTGATTTAAATTTTTCATCAATTTTTCGAGGTTAGTTAAAGCTATTTTGTTGTTGTAAAAATAAAAATTCATAAGTTTTAATTGACTCTTTTATTTCGTTATTGGAATCAGTTAAAGCCCGCATCCAATTAAACAAAAAATTCTAATCTTTTTTCTGCTTTTTCTATTCTACACAATAATATCTTACAATTAAAAAAAAAATAACTCTTCACTATTTTCTTCAATAAATTCTAATCTTTCGTCTATTTCTGCAAATTGATCATTAGAAAACCGGCTTATAATTCGCCAACGAGACATTTATTCTAATGTTAATCTACTTATGGAATTTATTAAATTATCGATATCGGATGACCGACTAACTAATATACAATCTAATCCTTTTAAACTTTCTTTTTTATTATTATTTACTATACTATATGTACGTATGTTCATATACCGAATTGAAATTAAATTTTCTAGATCTTTAATTTTTCTTTCAAGTTTATTAAAATATTATATAAATAATTATAATAATAATCATTGAAATTAAAAAAAAAAAATTTTTTCATGAATATCATCAATTACATTTTCCGTTCCATGCAAAAATTATTTTATTTAAATCCGGAGTCATTAAAAAAAAATATCAAAAATGGATTAAACCGCCCCAATATTGGTTCAAAATTCTAAAAAAAATTGTCAGGACACAAATAACTTCCACTAATTATAAAATAATTAAATATTATATTTGGATAAATCTCAGGTTAGCATCATAGAAATATCCAAATACCATTGTTTTATTTATTAACATACGTTACAAAAATATAATATAATCGGTAATTACAAGTATAAAAAAAAATATACAATTACATAAATCTTAGCGGACATATCCCACGTTGTAGCAACGTTGCTCCAACGTTTCAAACAACTTTTATAACAACGTTGTAACGTTGTCAAAAACAACGTTGCCACAACGTTGCCACTATGTGTGTGCTAGTAGGGATCCGCGTAAACATTTAATGCCGGACTACCCCAACGCGAAATCCTATCGCTTCCGTTCTCATCCCGACGAATAACTACATAAAAAAACTTTGTATATAAAACATGTATACAAAAAAGAAAGATAGTAATTTCAAATTTATACTCACGTTCATTTATACGTCTGTCGACA
>JANSJX010000877.1:0-15118 GCA_026168455.1 Theocolax elegans | reverse complement strand
TCTAAATGTATTTTTTTAATTGTGACAAGGTGGATTTAATCCACTTGTCAAAAGATGCCAGCATTACCGACACCGTGAGGTGGCGTGTTATCGGTAGCAAATAAGAGCAATAAGCAGGCGCTACGACCAGTGCGGGTGTAGCTAAGTGGTAAGTGGTTAGCGAGAACGCCTTCGGATTCGAAGGGGCTCGGGTTTAAGACCCGACGCCCGCTTCATTTTTTAATTTTCGCACGAGCAGAGCCTCACGTTAATATATAAGTAACCTTTTTAATATACTTACATAACTTATTTTTTCACTCTGTTCTAAAGATACATTATTAATAACAGTAATTAAAGTATTTTGTAAAAATATGCTATTTAATGTTTGATTCGATATTCTGAATAATCTTCAAAATTTCTGGCGTTTAGACATTATCCTTTGGCATAAATTGTTTAATTAGAAAATAGGCTCTAATTAAAATTTACCGTCTAAAACATATAAAAATTAATTATTATATAATTATATATATTAAAGTAATTAATTCACGTAAGTAGGGCATTTTAATATACTTAATTCTTACATTTTGCAGATACATATATTATTTAGCTATTGAATGAAAGTTTTATTAAAATCAATAATCTCGCATATTTTTTGTAAATCTGATTACGATAAGGTACCAATCTACTTACTTCTTAGCAAAAATACTAATATAAATTCGTATTTTTTTTCATGCACAGGTTATACGTTTTTGGTTATGATAATAGCGTAAACATTGTAAAAAACATAAAATCCAACTTCACGTGAAGACGTGATTTCAAATCAAACAAATCACATCATAAGATGAAGTTGTATATTGCTCGCGCTCGAGGAGGCAGACCGCCGTCAGGCAGCCGAATTGGCCTGCGCCACACCGGGCCGATTGAGGAGGTACAACTCGCCCTGAGCGATCATGCTCAATGGTTAGTCGAGCAGCGTGCTAGGGAATACCAGAACTCCCTAGCCCAACCTCCAACACCGCCTCCTCCAGCAATATCTGGCCTTCAAGAGGCCGAAGAGGATAAGACCCGTGGACGAGAAGAGAGCGTGGCTCAGCCAGTCCACGTCGAGCTGGTCGAAGACGTACCCCCGCACGAGACGTTCTTGCGTCGCCTGGCGCAGGGTCTGGGAGTACCAAGAGTCTGGACCCTTAGATGAGGTGCAGGCGGGTCTCAACGCTTTGCTCCGGCGAGTCGGCTACCCAGCCGAATTGTCGTTGCTGACCCCTTATCCTGCACCTCCGATTCCATTGGTCGAACCGCCCTCTGTTCCGACCAGGATGGACACAACGTCGGGGACGAGCACCACGCCATCACCGCGCCACCGAGACAACCCGGCAACGATGCTGACCTTCTTCGGGAGTGTCGCTTGTTGTTAGAAGCGGTGGCAGGAGACAATCCCGCAGCGAGAGACGTCGTCCTGCGGCTGGTGATGGCCACCTTGGAGAAAAACCTCACCACTCCTCGACCCTAGTTCGTCTAGGCGAGGACTTCGTTTGCGTGCGTGTCATTATTTATTTCATTGCCCTCATTTTCAACTCTCACATCAGTAGGATGATGTGGAGTTTAGTGGGGGGCTTTGCGACGAGACGTCGTTGCAATGAAATAAATAATACATAATGTATTATATTATTTCGTATGTATATAGAATATTGTAACTTGAAATCTCGCACATTGTTATTGTTTCGTGCGTTGCCTCTTCAAGGCCACGAAACGCGCGTGTCTATGTCTACGAGCGAGGATGTGTGCGAGCATCCATGTACACTATTGTTATTGTGTGTGTGTGTTAGATACTTTTCGGGAATGCGACAATTCCCGAAAAGCTCAGTACGCTGCCGGTCTTGACCGCGACAGCACCCTTTGACACCTCGTCACGTTAGTTTCGCGCGCTACGGGAAGTACCGGACCGGTTCGTCCGTACTCCGGGAAGCCGTACGTGAGTGCTAGTGAGATTGTGAAAGTGCAGTGCGAAGGACCATACACCTCGGGTTGAGTATTCCCCGAGGTAGGCGAATCGCCGCGGCATCAGGCCGCACCTGCAGACTACCGTCGAGGACGACGGGAGACCGGGCCGACTCCACCGGCCAACGGACGTCGGGGCGCCGACTTCCACCAGGGCCCATGGACCAGCCAGCCCGGTAAGTACCCGACATTGATCGGTATATATTTAGAGTGTGTTGAGTGAGTGTGTGTGTATGTTTGTTCGGTAGCACACCGGTGCTACCGAAACCGATTGGGTATTGCGCGGGGCGAGCACGGGGGCAGCCCCTGCTTGCCGCGTATATACCACGCGACCGGGAGAACGCCCCGTTAAGTATTGTCGGGCACCTCCGTGTAAATACTTGAATAAATACTTATTTATTTTATATTAACGTAACGGTCGCGTTATTATTTTCAATAATAAATTAACCCGCAACACTTCCGATTCCCGATATTCCCGCCACGCGCGTCGGTACGTAGGAGATCGTCCTATCTCCGCTACCGTGTCCCGACGGGTTGACTCGTCAACCCACGGCGACGACAGAGACGTGTTCTTCGGGGCCGTCGTCCCTGTTTAAATCAATAAATTAATTGTAACGGGTATTAGGACGAAATACCACGTTACAAGGTATGTAAGTATATGGTATTGTTATGGTTAGGCGCAAAATAAAAAAATTCTTTATAATGAAAAATAATTTATTATATTCATAATAATGTTTATAATTTAAAAATAATAAATTACATTTTATAAAACGATTTAAAATGTTTTACATTTAACTATTGTTTTACATTTTATGAAAAACAATTTATAATCTTCAAAACTCAAAAAGACTTGTATCATGGACTAATGATTTAAAATATAAAAAAATTTAAAAACACCTTGTATTTAGACAGCTTAGCTACATTTAAAACTATTTAAAACTATTAAAGTTTCAATTAAATAAAATTTTAACAATTTTTACAAAAACAAGGGTAATTACAGACAAGATTCATCTAGACAAAATATCTAGTTATAAAAACAGCAGTAAACACAACTTAAAATACAGGTAAATACACACTTGCATCGACGTGGATTCCAACAGTATTACACTGAATTTCCAACTAATAAATTAAACTAATACTACATGGATTTTTAAATTCATTTTTATAAAAGACTTTTTTTAATGTTTTAATTAATACATATGAATCTATTTAATAACATCTTATTAAAATAAATTTAAACATTCTTTTTAAACTTTGAAATCTATTTAATTTTGCATTGACTTTTAAGTATATTTATTATTTGGAAATTTTGTGTAATACAATTGTAATCCATGTTGGTATGAATATGTATTTACCTGTATTTCTAACTCCGTTCATAGCTGCATTTGCAGCTAGATATTTTGTCAAAATTTACTTTGTAGTCTTCTCTGTTTTTCCTGTGCTTTAACAAATGGAAATTATGTATCCTCGCTCGTAGTATTAATGTGCTTCGTCCTTCTAATACTGGATGGACCTTTTTAAGATTATTTATATATTGTTCGGAAACAATGTCTGGTATTCCATTTTCTTTTATATAAGTACATATAGCTTTTTTTTCTTCGTCAGTCCAACGCATTCGCTTTGCTAGAAAAAAAACAGTAATATAGTCAATTATTATTTACTTAAGTTGATTAAATATTAAACATACTTTTTAAAAATATGTAACAAAGAATTAAAAATAACAATGTATAACTTAGAAAACCAAAATTTGACTTTATATGTAAATTTATTTGTGTAGCCTATAATAATAATTATTATTACTATTATTATACTTGTATTAATCTTACTAGTTTTTTCAAATTTTTTATTCAATAGTTAAACAGAATTTTTCGATTGAAAGGAATAGATCTTTAATTTGGATCTTACATACCTTTAGCAATAAATTTTGTGTATATAAAATATAATACATTATGTCGATTTATTTACTAAATGAGCTTTATTATTTATGTAAATTTTATATACTAACTACATAAGACCCATTAATGTTTTCCAATATTTTTAAATTAAGTTTTTTACCTGTAGCTGGCTTGGAAGTATCTGCACTGCTAATTTTAGAAGCTGATCTCTTTTGAGCTTTTTTAGCTCTTTTTTCTTCTTTTTCTCTAGCTTTGCGATGTAAAATTGTATCGTGTTGCTCATCATTATTGGATTTTTCTATTTAGATACAAAAAGGTATATTTATAATTAAATTATTTTATCAATTACGTGTAGAAATAGGATCAGAATATTAAACAAAACAATAAATCTAAACAATAAACTCAAATAAAATTTTTTGTTTTGTTTACATAGAAATAAATTAATAACAAAATATAAAATATATAATTAAATTATGGTCTATATTTTTTTTAATTCTAATTTAATTTAATAAAAGTTTTAATAAATGTGAAAGTGATATTTAGAAACTGTACTGTAAAAATACTTCTTTGTTTTACACAAATGGAAATGTTACGATTGGAAATGTTTGAATTATATGAGAAAAATGAAGAGAGAAGTATTTTACACACCTTTTTCTAAGCTAGAATCTGGATTATATTCACTGATACTACTTTCTCCATGATCTGGCTCAATATATAACTGCTGGGATATTTCCGACTGTTGATTAGTTGATCCCTGAGCCATTATAAGTAGAGGTGTCAATAATGCTAACTCCTGTATGGGCAGCTTTTGCCTGTAATAATCTTTGTGGATTTGATAATCGTGACCTAAGAAGTTCGCAAGCCTTTTTAAACTGTCTTCAGGTAATTCCATGGCATAGAGCATGGTTGCCACTTGCTTGCGAAGTTCTGTGCCTCTTAAAGCTTCATGATTAAACACTCCAGAATTTTTGGCATATTCACGAATTAAATCACATGCAACAAAATGTCGATCTCTCTCGCGGTCATAACCACGTTTAGCAAAAACATATTTATTTGTTTCCCTAAATTGCGCCTCTTTGCGATATTTGAATATAAGATTGATGCTGTCAAGATACGTTTCGTGAATTATTAAGCCGACGTTCCTTAAGGCTTTTTTATTTGTTATAGCGACTCTGACAAAACCCTTTGCTGCCTCCTTCGCCGCATCATCTAAATTTGCGTACTCCTCACCTGCACTATTTTCGTCTATTTTAAACATACAGTCTGGGTTTAAATCAACTAACATAAGCCGTGATAATTCTCCTTGCCTTTTCCTATTAAATAGAAGTAACATCAACAAAGTTGATTCATTTAGACGCTTCCATTCTTGATACGTAAATTTAACTTTAAGATTTTTATATGAGGCATCATGTATACTTTTGGTGTAAGAAACTAGAATCTGAATATCTTTACTTTTGGGATAGGTTTTGCAGGTTTCATTTTTTCTTGTAAGATTTTACAGTTCAAAGCTTGTTTGTTCATCAATTTAAATTTACTGTTCAAAATTTCTTTAAATTCTGTCAATATTTTTTTTTCATTTTCTGAACCATGTTCATAAGTATGGGGAATGTAAAATTCAAAGAATTTATTATAAGTAGTGCTAAAATCTCTAGGTTTGCTACTTTTATTAATAGTTCCTGTATTCAAATCTAATCCACTTAAATTTTGCATAATAACGGAGATATCAGTAGCATAATTTTTGCATATCATGTCTTTAAACTGTTTTAAATTTGGGTGTTTTTTGCGTGCCTCGATATATACTTCTGCAAGTACTCGTAATTGATGACTAATCCACACTATGTCTTGATCTTTAGTATAATAAGCGGAAAGATCATTACCAAAGTCTATTAATGTTTTATCTTTTTTAATAATATCTTTAGCAGGACCATTTTTCATTATTTTTAAAACGCTTCGTAGTCGTTTACTTGCATCAGGATGTATATCGGGTATTAGATTATCGCATTCTTGTAAGAAGCCTTTCACATCATTTAATTTGAGCCTATTAGGACATTTATGTTTCCTAATTGTACAGCGTTTTAAAGTTTTGGTGCAGCCGGGACATGGAACATACTGATCTCCAGGCAAGGTTTCAGGCTTTACTAATGTAGGAAATTTTTTCAAATCAACTTTATTCATTCTTCTTGCCACTAACTTTTCTTTTCCTTCCGAAACTTCATTGCTGTTATACCAATGATCTCCCTTGGACAGTAAAGATTGAATCACCTTTTTTTGTTCCCTTTTTCCTAGCTGCATAGATTCCTTGATTTCTTTTTTATCAGAATGTACTGTTACTAAGTGTCTTTTCATTTGATCAACTATTAATTTATGACAGTAGAAGCAACAATGATTTTTAGCCTGTCTTGTATCGCTCTTAATTCTTGGAATATACTGCGACTTTGCATTGATACATGGAGAACCAGGTACATTATAATTAAGTGACTCCAAAGGTTCTCTTTTTGAACCTTGATTACTTGAACTTCCTATAAATAAAGAAATTTATGACATATTTTTACCTTTTTTCGTGTAATATTTGTAACAGTAGAAAAATTGCAACAGGTATAAGTAACAGGGCATTTTTTAGCTTGTAGTAAAAATTCTGTATTTAAGAAATATGTAAGTAAAAAATTTATTTTTAATTACCATCAAAAATTTAATTTTAAAATGATGAACATAAAAATGGAAAAAGAATTTAAACCACAATTAATTCGCTAATTATAAATATTTTTATCCCATAAAATGTACACTTGTTACTATGAAAATCACCTTTTTCCAAAATTTCAAGATAATTAAATGCTTTTTGCGACCGAAAGCGTTTAACAAAAAATAAACGCAATTTCTGCGATTTTTATTTTTTTTAAAACAAAAAATATGTAATAGGATCACTTGAAAATCTTACCCTATTATATACTATCTCTGTGATTTGTTTCAGCAAATTTGAACGATTAGTTTCATAAGTATAGCCAAATAAATAAAAATCAATTTTTTCTTAATAATTTGAAAACTAATTGAGATAATTCAAAAAATCGAGAGGGTTTTTTTATTCTTTATAAAACATACTTAGTCAGGTTAGAAAATTTCATAGGTAATATTAAATGATTTGAAAAATAATTTTTTCAAAAACAAAAAACGGCTATAAAAGAAAAGCGAATCTACACATCCAAAAATAATTTTGTTTCGATGTTGGAAATTGAAAAGAAGATTACGTGCCCAAACTAAATGATATTGACTGACAAGGGGAGTATCCCAACTCCGGATAACAGATTTGCACCAAACTTTTTTGACATTTCTTTATCTAATAATAAAGCTTTTGTGCAGTCGCAAGGTCTAACGCTGTGTTATTTTAAAGTTATAATTTTTTTTTTATTTAATAAATACTAAACATTTACCTTACCATAGGAGGAACGAAGCACCATAAATCCTTGGTATATAATAAGTAACAAATAATTTGCGACATTTAGGCTCTCAAAGTGCATATTAATGTATTGGAGTCCGCCAATAAGTATAAAGACGTTCCAAGACGTATAAATCATGTCTTATCTTTTACTTTGACTAGCGATATTTCATTTGCAAAAAAAATGATTTTCGGGAAATGAAAGGAAAATCCAAAATTAACCGACAAAGTTTCATTTTTAACATTGCAAGTATATCTATATATACAAATTTTGAATGTATATAGATATACTTCAAATGCTTTCCGTTGGCGTTCTCCTTTTGTTGACTTATTTTCAGCAGTTGATACCTATTCTTGTACCTCTCCGTGCCGCATTTAGGATTAGCTGATGGAAACGACTACCACCTGTACTATAAAATAGATAATTTATATATATTTATGCAAGCAGCTAATTGTAGATATTAAAAATAACTTTTTTACTTATGTTAAACTATTGCAGACCTATTTTATTATCTAATAAACTGCTTGTACGTGACTTCTTTGAAATACCTAGAAAAGCAAAAAAAAATACCACAAAGCATTCAAACTATTTTAAAACATTGACTTTATCAGTAACAAGTAAAATTTACAAAGGTTTTAAACCTCTAAAGTATTACTATTTGAATAAACAGTTAAAATCTTTCCAAACTTTAACCTGTTACAATCAGGGATCGGCAAAATGGTAATTTGTAATTATTATTACTTCATTTTATATGTATTTATGAATTGAGATAGACGATTTTTTCATTATTTACTTAATGGTTAATGAAAATTAAAAATTATCCATTAATCAATTAATGGTTAATGAAAATTAAAAATTATCCATTAATCAATTAATGGTTAATGAAAATTAAAAATTATCCATTAATCAATTAATGGTTAATGAATATTAAAAATTATCCATTAATCAATTAATGGGTAATGAAAATTAAAAATTATCCATTAATCAATTAATGGTTAATGGAAGAAAAAAATTAATCATTAACCTTGTAGTGGTTAATGAAAAACCAAAGATTATCCATTAACCGAGTAATGGTTAATGAAATGAAAAGATTACCCAGTAAGCGAGTAATGGTTAATTGAAAAATTAAAAATTAAGTATTACTTCGCCTCGGCTTTTTTACTTTAATTAACATTACAATTATTCTACACATGTAATTTATAATTATTTATTAAATACAGTGTCTGAACAGTTAAAAGATGTAACAGCTATTAAAATAAAATTAAGAATCAGGATAGACAGTATCATTTAGTTTACATTAACAAAGATCAACCGTTATTTCAAAACTAAATTAGAATTTTTATTTTACGCATTTATTGCTCTGCACTGTTTTGCGAAAACAGAAATAAGCATTGTACGAGGGAGCTACGCGCTAATAGCACTTAGCAGCGGTTTTTTAAAAGTGCTTTTTTTTACGTTTATTAGTCCTTTTAAGTTTCTCTTCAATTTTCAATTTTCAAATTTCCCGCTTGAAAAAGTTCTATGTATATAACAAAAGGACACACAATTGAAGATACGGCTGAATTGTCAAGACGCGGAAACTAATCATAAGCGATCATAATTCATTAATGAACAGGTGTTTGACACGTTCACAACTGCCGACATTCGAAATATACAATGTATAAGATTTAATTTGTGTTTACAAGTTTGTGTTGACAAAATTATTATCGTGGTTTATGCAGCTGAGAACGGTGATTAGTCACGTAAGTACTGTTTTTCATTATTAAGTGCAGTATTAATAAACTTATTAGTAGTAATAAAACAATAATAAATAATAATAAATAATAATAAAATAGTAATTATTACTATAAACTTAGTAGTAGGGCTATTATTTGACGGGTGAACTCATTCTTGTCCAGCCACTTTCTTATATACATATGTTTTTCATTCATAAACAAATTATTATTATTATTATTATTTTTTTTTACACGTTCTTATTTTGCACCGTATTATTATTTTACGTAAAATTAACACGAAATATTTTACACACTTAATATATTGTTAGTCATTTATAACGTTAATATTATACACTTTAATTTATACACATTCAATTGGCGCACTTAACTATTTTGCACATTGTAGAATTAAGTATGCACATAACGATAATTATTCTACACATACTGTTTTTTTTTACACATGAATATTTTGCACAATTATCTATTACTCAGGCAAATATTTACTTATAAGAGCAATACGTATATATATGGGTCAAAAATTACTTTTTTAAAAAACTGTGCGCGCGGGTTCTTTGGATATTTGGATTTGGACAGTGCACCGGGTTAAAAACATTTTTTTTCGGGTTTCGCAGTTGCTTTTATAGTTTTTGGGTATAAACACGACCACGTATTCTTTCTATTGTTCAAGTCTTTATAAACGAGTTTATAATTAAATTAGATTATCTATGTCGAGAGAAATATATTTGTATTTGTATATGGGAGCGTCTACAAAAAGCGGGCCACCAAGCGCGCTCGACGGGTTTTTCGCGCAAAAGGCGCTCTGTTCAACTCGCTTACAAATTAACCCTTGACTTTAAAAAACTAAGCCCAAGATATAAATTGAAAGATTTTTTTCTCAGCTTTCGAGTGGTGTGGTTATTTTTATTTAAGAATGCGTTTTAAGGGTTGAAAAAGTGATTTGAAAGTTGAAAACGATTTTACTTATTGTAGAACAAGTAATCAATCACCAAATACCGCGCATTGCTGCGCGGAGCGCCCGATCGCGTGGTTTGCTCGGCCGCCGCCGTACCCTACCAATTAACTTAATATTAAATTTAGTATAATTTTAATCTAAATATTATTTTCTTTGTTATTCTATTCTCTTTTGTTTCTTTGTTGAGCTGGACTGGCCTTTTTATAATAGTTTCAGTCAAAGATTTATAATACTTTTGTTTTTTTCTGATATTTTGCTTTTGTTATACTTAACTGAACTGATATTTTCATAACAGTTTTTGACTCAACTGCAGATTTATTTGTCTTTCCTTTTCTAATTGTAGGAAATATTATATTATGGACGCTCCCATATTTCTATTAAAAACTATAAATATATTTGTATATATAAATTTGTATTTCCCGCTTCAAACTTAATATTTTTAAAATTACAAAGCAACATGTAAACGAAACATTATTCAGTAGTTTTGTTAATCTTTTTTACTACAATATTTTATATTATATGAAAATTATATATATTATTATTCTTATAAATTCATATAATTATTTTTATTTTTCTTATAAGTAATATAAAAAGTCGTGTGTTAGGGACATTTTGCGACGATATTTTTTTCTACCGTTTAATTTTTTCTTTCGAATGAACAATGACTAATAATGCAATAAAATTTTCCATAAAGGATATGTCTATAAATCAAGAACAAAATTCAGAGCCAAGTTTATCTGAAACCGTTGTTGACGTAGGAGTCATTAAACCAATTAATTTGAGCGATGAGTGTAAGCGACGTTCACATTTAGATGGTACATGGTTTACACCTGATCTGTCTAAATCAACGGCAAAAACAATTTATGCAGTTTGTCAGCTATGTCTTAAGCAGCATAATAAGACTACTGGTATTAAGGGAACCCTCGCAACTCTTTCCAATTTCAAAACTCATTTAAAGGTAAGATACCAACATTCATAACAATTAGTTAAAATTCAAGGCTTGGAACATAAAGAAAGTCATTTTCAATTCTTATTTACTTTCAGAGGGTACACCCGAAAGAAGTTGATGGTTTTGAGCAATACTGTTTCGCCAAAAAACAAAAACTCAATGACGGCGAAAAAATTTCTCGCAGGATATATTGTAATTTTTCGCAAGAACAATTCGATGAAAATATCTTAAATTTTATAGCTGATTCATTTTCACCGTATGATTTAGTCCAGAGATCATCATTTCGTAAAATATTTGACGGTAACTAATTTTTTTATTTTCAAAGTATTTTATACCTTCGGAATACCATGCAAATTGCCGAAATTAATTATTCTAACTCATTAATATTGCGTTTGATTAAATAATTTAAAATTCGGTTTTTCGTAAATAGATGTATTGGTTTCATTATTATAGATTTGGAAGTAAAACAAGGTGATAAGTCTCTTCGTCATATGTCAACGAAAACTCTGACGAGAAAAATGGAAGAATTTCACAGTAAGAAAATGTCGCAAATAACGGAAGAAATTTCTCGTGTTAAGTATGTATGTACCACTGCAGATGTGTGGACAAGCCGCCATCGTCGTTTTATGGGAGTAACAGCGCATTGGATGGATGAAGTATCTTTAAAAAGAGTTTCTTATGCCATTGCATGTCAACGTTTCCCAGGAAGTCATACACACGACAGAATTGCGAAAATTTTAAACGAAATACACTTGAAATATGGTCTTACGGGAGAAAAGCTAGTAGCGACAGTGACGGACAATGGCTCCAATTTTGTTAAGGCTTTTCAGGAATTCGGAGTTAGATCTGATCTATTAGAGTCAATAGGTTAAAATATACACATTAAAAGTTCCACGTTTGATATTTCCCGTTGTTTTAAACTAATAAATGTAATATTCAAATGTACTATTTTCAGATGAAATGGAAACGGAAGATGTATCAGAAAATCCCAATGAAAACGATTCCGTTACCGTATTGCTTATGAGTGATATCGTTTCAACATTGCTTCCTGCCCATAGAAGATGTGCCTCTCATACTTTAAATTTAATTGCTACTACTGATACTTTAAAGGGCATTGAATCGAATGAAAGCTTAAGTTAATGTACAATGATGTTATAAATAAATGTAACACATTGTGGTCGCAGTTAAGATCTCCAAAAAAATCGGAAATAATACTTGAAGTATTAGGAGAAGCTTTGAAGCGGCCTGTAATTACACGCTGGAACTCATTTTTCGATTCTTTTGTGCAACTTCTTAAATTGAAAGAAAAGTTAGAGGATCTGAGTGCGGAATTAGATTTGAATACCTCTCTTTTGACTGAAGATTTTATGTAAGTTATATAATTAAATTCACATAGAAATACGCAAGTTAAGCAATTTTACAATCCAATTTTTGAAAAAAGTCAAATTTTAACATATTCTTACATGAAAAATTTCATTTATATATTAGTTGCACTACTTAGCACTAAGCAGCGGTTTTTTTTTCTTATTTTGCAGATTTTTGGAAGAGTACGTTAAGTGCAATGAGCCAATTGCGCAAGCTCTTGATCTCATGCAGGGTGAAAATGATTCGTCCCTTGGGTACTTATTACCAACCATTATTTCTACTCGTAATAAGTTGCAAAAGTTGAAGAATGAACCTTTTCATTATTGCAAGGAATTGATCACAACATTAATCGACAGCTTAGAAAAAAGGTAAATATATTTTGCATTTTTAAAAAAAAAGATCAAGTTTTACTGAGTTCATCTCAATCTTATATCATTTTCAGATTTACAAATTATTTTAATATCGTAGAGGAAGGTATCTCAGCAGCTATAGCGGCTGCTACTCATCCAAAGTTTAAGTTGCGATGGCTACATTGTCTTGAGAAAACGGCGAGGGAGAGGGTAATGAAAGCTGTGAAAGAAGGAATGGATTCGTGTGATCAATCTAAGCAAGAAGATCCTATTATTGAACCGATGGACATCAGTAGTGACGGTTTTGATTTTGATGGTGGAAACCAAATGGACGTTGTTTCACAGAACGTCATCGGAAAGATTCCCATGATGAGGAATTTAAAAGCTTTTGCCAGGATCGAATTTGCGAATTACACATTCTACACAAGTATCCTGTAGTAAAAGCTACATTTATTAAATTCAATACGATTCTTCCATCCTCTGCTTCTGTAGAACGAATGTTTAATCTCGCTACGATGTGGAATATTCCGCGGTTCAATCGCTTAAGTAATGAACATTTTGAACAGCGAGTCCTTTTGAAGGCTAACATGAAGAACGAATAAAAAAGCATATTGAAATAAATATAAATATATACAAAGAGGTACAATCGAATATATATGAATATATGATGATTGTTGTATAATGAAGATTAAGATATTAAGATAATTTAAAATATTACGAAGAATGCTTATCTTCATAATGGTATTTATAAATGATATTATGAATGAAGTTTAGACACGTATTTTTAAGTTTGTAAATTATCTTAAGCTTTATGTTATTCATTAAATAATGAAATAATATGGTATATGAATCATTTATGTTATTATCACAGTAAGTAAATTATATTTCATCATTAAATCATAAAACATGATCTTATTATATCTTATATTTTCTGCCCTTGTCAATCAATATACTATTTACTTTTTAATAAATGAATTGGTTATTAACTATTAGTAACCTAAAAATACAAAAAGTAACTAATTGCGATAGCATCATTTTCGACGATAATTTGGTCAAAATTTATAGGCACAAGATTAATGGGTAATCTTTTCATTGCATTAACCATTACTCGGTTAATGGGTAATTTTTTTTCCATTAACCATTACTCGGTAATGGATAATCTTTGGTTTTTCATTAACCACTACAAGGTTAATGATTAATTTTTTTCTTCCATTAACCATTACAAGGTTAATGATTAATTTCTTTCTTCCATTAACCATTACTCGGCTAATGGTTAATATTTTTTTCCATTAACCATTATTCGGTTAATGGCTAATTTTTTTTTGCCATTAACCATTAATTGGTTAATGGCTAATTTTTTCTTTAAATTATCCATTAACTAAATAATGGAAAAATTACTTACTTCAATTAACGAGTTACTAATGTATCGTTAATTAAAGCAAATAATATTAATGAATTAATCATTAACGCCGATCTCTGGTTACAATAAGTTTAAATAAAAGTAATACTTATCTAATTGGCGATGGTATGCACACCTAACAGAATTAATACCCAGCTTGATCCTACGTCTCTTATTGTTTACAAGACTTTTCCTTATTATACTTTTCTTTATATTATTAATACTTTTTAGTAGCAATATAACCTGTGTAAACCGTAAACAAACTACCATTGCAGGCATACTGAAGCTTATTCTCTTCTTGGTTATTTTATTTTTGCCGTCGGTAGAGCAGGTAACTGTATAACCATCTTAAAAATAAAAAAAATAAATACTGAAATTTTATCAATAAACAATTAATAATAATTAGAAAATAATTATAAATTATTATTAAATAATTATGATATTTAATTAGAATATAATTACTAAAAAGTTATTAATAAAAATTGTTAATAATTATTCATAAATAATAAATAATCATTATGCACACACTCTTAACACTTATTTACAAATTTGTTTATATATAATTATTTATTAATTTTTTTTAATTATTATTAATTGTTTATTGTGTAACGGGGTACGGATTGAATATAAGGAATAAAAAATCAACGAAGGTATCGGGGCGCGAACCCACGATCCCGGGAGCGCGAGGCAGAAGCCTCACCACTGCGCTACCATTCGCAATTATCCCGGCTAGTCGACTTGGTCCTATCGACGAACGTCGCCGATAATTCAGGGACCTAACCTGCGCCGACACTCGAAATCCGTACCCGTTATATCCCCCACCCAAACGCGACCTACGCCCTCGGGGAGCCGTTTGATCACTTCGATCACCTGGGCTAGAGAGGCGAAGGTTGTCCCTGCTCGACCGGTGTCAAGAAGACCATTTTCTGAGCACCGGGAGCCTTGTTAGGGATAGCCGTGCGTTTGCACCACCACGCTTGAGATCCCAGAAACTCAAGCTCCCCTACGTCTAGTGCCAACTTTGGAGGTGTACTGCGTATACGTATACACACTGTGGAGAGAGA